>JAANBA010000037.1:0-233426 GCA_014621435.1 Neopestalotiopsis clavispora
TGGAGGCGTTCCGGCGCGTGCTCCTCGACAGCCTCGACGCGGCGCGCCTGCGGCCCGAGCGCCTCGTCGGCAAGTACGTGCCCAACGTCACGGGTACTCCCTTCGCCATCGACCGGCCTTACTTTGAGAGCGTGCTCCAGATTACAAAGTCGGAGCGCGTCCGGGCCGTCCTTGAGAACTGGGATGACTGGATGGCGAGGGCTCAGAGGCAGAGGGCCGTTGTTGCCTAAGGCGTTTGGACATCATCTTTGTTTCTTTTCCTTTTCAAAATGGGGTTGGACATATTTGGGTTTACTAGGGACAGCATGGCGCGAATTTCTTTCTGATTTTGATTCCGGCGTTCTATTTCCTTATTTCCTTATTCCTTTTGCTTCATGTTCCTTGTGTGTCAATTACTTCTTACCATACTCATCGCTTTTCAGAGCAGCATCTACTTGAATCACAAATTATATCTTCAAAGTGAATCTAGAAAGTTTTATCGCTATTGACAACAGTTGACATGATGCGTAAAGACGACGGTTTGGAAAGACGAATTTTGGGTCAACCCCCCATGCATTACGCATCTGGATAAGTGCTGAGGGTTGGGCTTACTGGCATGGTAATAAGCAAAGTGAACTCAGCAGGTCTGCCGCTGCACTAATCAGCAGTGGGTTTTACCAGCTATGGTACCTGCGCTGCACAACCAGCCTCCAAACTTTTGTTACCAGGGTACAGATGCGTATCAACTAGCTCGTGGGTCGACTAAGATAGGTTTGTCTTCTTTCTTGATAATGTTCCGGAATCATTCCACTGCCACCGAGAATCGGTAGATCCTGGATGCTTGCGAATGCACCGAGAAGACAGGTGAGAGTAAGCTTGCAATGGCTGGAATCAGTAAGTGCTGAAACCCCATCAAGTATAGTGCTAATGCGCTAACAACCTGCTTCGCGTCGGCGCCCTCTAAATTGTCAAATGCATACCTACTGGGTCCAGGTGGGTAAATGAACGTCAAAGATATTTCAAGCATGGAAAGACAGACGGTACTGACATTCCTTTGCCATTTCTGTGCAAATGCGTTGTACCTCAATTGGTCTGGTAACCCTGGTAGGTGCTGGTAGTTGGAAAAGGACATAGTAAGCAGGAAGCAGCGCCCAAGGTCGAGGCACAGCTGCTACCCCAGAAATGCCAACCCAATTTGGCTGGCCGTTGCCGCGTGCCCTCCCCCACCACTCTTCTGGTCCGCATTCCCTCACATCCGAATTTTGCCCACCACAGCAGTCCATCATCTTCTGCGCCCACCGTCATGAATAACACATCGACGTCGAAATCATGCAGACTACATATCCACACGCTAGCTACTTGGGTACGCTTACCTAGCTCGTGGTGAGATCCCATCAGCCTTACTGTGAAGTGAGCGAGTCTAGCTCTTGTTTCTATTCGTCCCCGTCGACCACGGCTGTTTTCGCCGTACCCGGCTGGCTCTGGCTCTGCCGTCTCTCTGCCAATTCACCTAATTTTAGGACCACGTACAGTCTCGACAGCTACGTTTCCAGACCCGCTCGGTGCCATGTGGCATTCAAGGGCCCGGCGGAAGGAATAGATGGCATAGTGAGCCTGGCTTGATCGTGATATCCGCTCTTAGTGTTTCTTGTCACGCCATGACCCTCTCGCAGGATGAACAGTAGCCATCGCCGGATACGGCCCCTTGGTCACCCCGGGGCATACTCTAACTCGAATATGCGTTCAACATAGATAACACTACATTCTCCTTCTCGATCTCAACTGATTTGTAGCTTTTTCTCTTGTAGCTATTTTCCGTAGCTTGATTCGTCTTCCAGTCGTTCCCTTTCTCCATCTTCGGTCTCTTATACTTCTGACCACATTAGACTTCAATCCCACAACATCTCCTCTTGAATACTGGGAAAGCTTGAACCATTCACAACCGTTTCTTTTGATAATACTCCCTTCACGTCATACGAATTACAGATTGATCAAAATCAAGCTTCTTGGATTATCCAATACTAACAACAATCCACACACCAACACTTGTACTAACATTACTGACTCTGAGCAGCTTTAGCATATAATCCAGGTTGGTAACCGCGAAATACCAACTGCGTTTGCCACAGTATGTAGCTCTCCTAATCTCGAGTATTCAATTAGTTGAAACTAACTCATCTGTCTAGCAATAATCATCATCATGTCTGGCACAAATTTCGACTCGACCCAGGCAGCTACTTGGAACAAGTATCTGGAAGATGCTCCGCCGCCTGCCTTTCCTCGTCGTCTCGACTTGTCTTCGGCACCTGCTCCCGACTCTCTCCTCCGACGTAAGATCGCTCTGCCCAAGAAGCGAACCACAAAGGTCCCTGCCGAGACTCTTATCCAACTTGCCTGGTCTCTAGTCAACGTCTACTACTCCGATGCTGCGGATGTTGTATTCGGCTTGGCTGTTATGAATGAGGTCGACGAAGCCGAAATCAACGATTCTATCACGGCTATACCCTCTCGCTTCTGTATGCAGCCAGAACAGACGCTCGCTGCCTGCCTGAAAGAGATTGAGGCTTGCGAGATTCCCCTGATTTGCTCCGAAGGACTTACTCTGGACAACATTGCCAACCTCGGTATTGACATGCGCAATGCTACCAAATTCGATAACCAGCTTGTTATCTGTGGCGATGCCATGAGTTCCGGATCCGTTCAGCTTGATCGTGCTCTAAACGTTGAGTGTACTCTGACCCGCACTGGTGTCATGGCACAGGCTTTCTACGACGAGACGATCGTGGATCGCACTGAAATGCAACGCATTCTCGGCACTTTTGAACACGTTTTGCAGCAACTCTGCGAACCTTCCAGCATGATCAAATCTTTGGCCGAGATCAACCCCATCAGTGCTCAAGATCTTGCTCAGGTCAGCGAATGGAACAAGGATATCCCGCAAGCCGCTAATGACTTGATGCAAAACATGGTACAAACTCGTATCGAGCAAAGCCCTGACGCAGAAGCTATCTGCGCTTTGGGTATTTCCATTTCCTACAAGGAGCTGGACCAGATGGCCGACAAGTTCTCGCACTTCCTGGCGGCCAAGGGTGTCAAGCCTGGCACCATTGTGCCCTTCATGAGCGAAAAGAACCCTCTGGTCATTCTCGTCTTACTTGCCATCATTAAGAGCGGCGGTGCTTTCGTGCCCTTCGATCCTGCTCACCAGTGGGAAGATACAGCAGGCCTTCTTGAAGCTTGTGAGGCCTCATTTGTGGTTTGCTCGCCTTATCACAAACAGCGATTTGACGACCATGGTATTGATGCCGTCGTCTTTGATATGGCGTTCTTCGATGGACTTCCCGCACTCGGACCCATTACAAGCACGGTCACTCCTCAAGATCCCGGTTACGTGATCTTCACCAGTGGCTCTACAGGCAAACCAAAAGGCATAGTCTGTTCTCACAGTGCCTGGTGCACTAACACATTGGCTCACGGGCCTCGAGAGTTCTGTGATGCAGAGACTCGACACTTGCAATTCTCTGCGTACACTTTCGATATCAGCATCACCGATATTTTCACTACTCTTGCTTTTGGTGGCACAATCTGTGTCCCTTCAGATCACGAGAAGATGAACGAGCTACCCGCCGTGATCAATCGAATGGCCGTCAACCATTGTACCATGACGCCCACTGTGGCTCAGTTCTTGTCTCCGGAAAATGTACCAACTCTCAAGACACTTATTACCGGTGGCGAAGCCATGCCGGCCGAATTCATTAGCATGTGGAGCGAAAAGGTTCACCTAATCAACTCCTATGGTCCCGCCGAGACGACGTCCCGTGTAAGCAGCTCCCTCAAGAGTCCCGGTGATAAGGGAAGTGTCATTGGCACGAACATGGGCGTTGCTCTCTGGGTGACTCAGAGCAACGATCCAGAGAGGCTTCTGCCCATTGGAGCTGTCGGCGAGTTGATCGCTGAAGGAAACGTTCTCGCCAATGGATATCTGAAAAACGAAGAAAAGACTCGCGAGGCTTTCATTGACGCCCCGAAGTGGCTCAAGGAGGCATACCCTGAGCGTGCAAACCAGAAAGTGTACAGAACGGGCGATCTTGTGCAGCAGCAAACAGATGGCTCATATGCCTTCATTGGAAGACGCGACACGCAAATTGTAAGTCTCTAGCAATCGAATCATGGTACATGAACTGTGACTTACGCATACCAGAAAATCCACGGCGTCCGCTTAGAAGCTGGCCATATTGAGGCCAAGATCAAGCAAGAACTACCAGACAACGCAGATCTTGTGGTCGACAAGATCCTGGTCGGCGAAGATCGCCCAAAGCAGATGCTTGCGGCTTTCATTACACTACCTGATCTGACTACTCCCGGAGAATCCAAGGGGACTGAGCTATTGCCCCCTGATGCTGCAGTCCGCGATATTGTTTCAAGGCTTCATCAAACCTTGATGGCTCAACTGCCTTCCTACATGGTTCCCAATTTTATCCTACCCCTGCGTGCTATTCCCTTGGGCACTACCGGCAAAATCAATCGAAGAGGACTGCAATCATTCGCCTGTAGCCAGCCCATTGACATACTCAACCAGTATAACGGCGCATCCGCAACTGGTACCAGGGAACGGCCCCGTAGCGAGGTTGAGATCACTTTGGCCAAACTCTGGGCGGATATTCTCCAGGTTTCCGCAGATTCCATCAGCCGCGAAGATAGCTTTTTCGCTCTTGGTGGAGACTCTGTACAAGCCATGAAGCTGGTATCCGACGCTACCACAGTGGAATTGCACTTTTCCGTTGCCGACGTCTTTCAATTCTCAATTCTTTCGGAGTTGGCCCAATTCCTCGAAGGGCCATCAGCCAATCACGAACCCATCGTTGTTGAGGATATTGAAGAGTTCGAGCTCATTGGTGGTCCCAACAAATTCAGAACGCTCCGTGAGCAGCTGTCGAAGGTTCACAAAATCCCTGTGAACCGGGTCGAAGACATATATCCCTGTCTTCCCATGCAAGAAGGCATGATGGCAGAGACTATTGGATCGCCTGAGGCTTACATTCTACAAGAAGTTCTCAAGCTGTCCAAACAGATTGACCTTGCAAAGCTCGAGGAATCTCTCGAAGCACTTGTCGAATCATATCCGATCATGAGAACTCGCATCATTACACTGAAGCAGCTTGGCGCATGCCAAGTTGTGATGACAGATGACGAGCCTGTCGATATCGAATATGATGATGACTTGGCCTCGTTTCTCCTCAGGGACAAGAAAAACCATATGGGCTACGGAGACACACTCAGCCGATTCGCCATTATACAAGAGCCGTCTGGCGATCGATACCTAGTCTGGACAGTGCATCATGCTGTCACAGACGGACATATGCATCAAGACATCTTGGGACGCCTGGAAAGAGCTTACCGGGACGAACCTCTCCCAGAAACGATATCCTTCAACCAAGTTGTCAAGCTACATTCCGAGAAACAGGCGTCGGATGCCAATGCTTTTTGGAGCAGCCAATTCTCCAAGTGGGGCGGTATACACTATCCCGAATGCGAAGAGACATACGAGCCTGTAATCACCGACTATGTCGGCCGTCAGGTCAAATTGCCCAAAGAAGCATCGGGATTTACACCCTCCATTCTTCTTCGTGCAGCCTGGGCACTTGTACTCGCCCAACTAAGCAATCAAACCGACGTGATTATGGGAATCACTCAATCTGGTCGAGATATTCCCCTGCCTGGTGTTCATGAATCATTGGGTCCATGCCTCGCAACTGTTCCTTTGCGCGTTCTTATTGATATGGAACAATCTGTTTCCAAGTTTCTGAGCCAACTGCAATCGCAATACATCGACGTAATTGAGTATCAACACACCGGCTTGCAGCATATTCGCAAAGCTAGCAACGAAAGTGCCGCGGCCATCGGATTCCACAACCTCCTAGTCGTGCAGCCCGTGGCAAGGAACTCCTCGAAACTATTCATGCCCGATGAGTCTCGAAATGCTGGAGACGAACTCAACTTTGGCCTACTCATGGAGTGCAACCTTTCTATTGGCGAGGTTAACATCCGTGCAGGGTTTGACAAGACTCTTATTTCTGCGGTTGACGCGGACCTCATTGTTCAACGGCTGGAGCATGTTTTCCACCAGCTGAGCAGCAAAGCTAGCAGGGAGACACCTCTGAAGGGTCTCTCCATTGTTAGTCCTGCCGACATGAAGCTTCTTGAGAAATTCAACCCCGAAGTTGAGCCCATGGAGGAATGCATGCATTGGCTGATTGAGGAGCAAGTCCGACTGCAGCCCAACGCCCTTATGATTGACTCATGGGACGGACAGCTTACGTACCGCGAAGCGAATGAATATTCGGATAGACTGGCCGGAGTCCTCATCGGTCTGGGTGTCGGACCAGAAGTCCTTGTGCCCTTTGCATTCGAGAAGTCAGCATGGGGTGTCATTGCCATCCATGCCATCATGAAAGCCGGAGGTGCTTGCGTCGCCATGGATATGTCCCATCCCCGAGCACGGCACGAAAAGATCATCGCCGACACGGAAGCCAAAGTCATCGTGGCCTCGAGGTTCTACGCTGAAAAGATTGACCTAGTGCCTCATGTAATTGCTGTTGACCAACAAGCACTAGATCAAATGCCCCGTCGTCCAGCCTCCGCGCGCACAACTGTATCACCAAACAACACTGCTTGGGTTGTATACTCCTCGGGCTCTACCGGAACACCCAAAGGGTCTATCCTTGAGCATCGGTCCCTTTGTACCACCTCCAGAATCAACTCCGGACTCCTGACATGCAATTCATCCACTCGCGCCATTCACTTTTCTTCTTATTCATTCGATGTTTGTATCGAGGAGACCAGTATTATTCCGATGTATGGTGGCTGTATCGTCATTCCTAGTGAGGAGGACCGTCTCAACGATCTGCCTGGGGTCATGGAACGCATGAGAGTCAACTGGGCTGACTTGACACCAACCGTTGTCCGCATGCTGAACCCCGAGAACTGCCCCTACCTTGATGTCATGGCACTCGGAGGTGAAGCACTCACTCAGGACATCATCAACACTTGGGACAGAAAGCCCGGTTTCCGCCTGTTCAATACCTATGGCCCCTCCGAGTGCAGCATCCAATGTACATCCAGTGAGCCAATGCAGACTCTGAAGACGGGAGCCGTCGGTGGGAATGTCGGAATTCCGAGAAACTGCAAGGTCTGGATTGTTGATCCCGATTCCCTGAGACCGCTACCGGCTGGTAGCGTGGGAGAGCTTCTCATCGAAGGCCCTCTTGTCGCAAGAGGCTATCTCAAAGAGGAAGCAAAGACCAAGGCGGCCTTCCTCGACAACTTGGCTTGGGCCCCTGGTAGACGATTTTACAAGACTGGCGACCTGTTCTCCTTCAATATGGATGGAACGCTCAACTGTCTTGGACGAAGTGACAGCCAAGTCAAATTGTACGGCCAAAGGATCGAACTTGGTGAAATCGAGTTCAATGTGAAGAAGCACCTGAGCGACCCAGACTCATCTCAGGTCATTGTGGAATGTTTTGCACCAAATGGAGAGCCGGGTCGCAAGCTTCTGGCGGCCTTTGTCCAACTCGTTCCCAACAATGCAACCGACATGGAAATTATGGAAATGTCAGAGTTTCTGCGAGACCAGCTAGCAGAGGTCAAGAAAAAGGTTGCGGGCGACATTCCCAAGTACATGGTTCCCTCGCTCTTCGTTCCTGTCATCAGTCTTCCTTCCAATGCCTCGGGTAAGACTGACCGCAAGAAGCTCCGAGGAGAAGCCGCGGCCTTTAATCAGCAGCAGCTTGCTACTTACTCGTTGTCACAGGCTGCTGAGCCTTCTGCCAAGGTCGCTTTGTCCTCTGTCGTTGAGCAAGCGCTTGCTGGTCTGTGGGCTGATGTTCTTCACATCGATCTGGGTCAGGACCCTATCGGTGCCAATGACAGCTTTTTGGAACGATCTGGAGACTCCATCACTGCAATGCAATTGGTCGGCAAAGCCCGTGCTGCTGGTCTCGCTTTGTCGGTTCCGGTCATCATGAAGTCTCCTCGCCTGGCGGATATGGCACTCGTAGCCAAGCGCATTGATGGCGTTGAGCTCAAGGTTCCAAATATTCCCACTGCAAAGGCCTCGAAAACTGGAGCTTCTACAACTGTCGCCAAGCTCACTGCTCCCATACCAGTAGCCAAGCAAGCGACATTGACATCCATGTCAACCACAAAGGTCGCAACGGCCATGGAAACAACAGTTGCATCGACTAAGGTTCCTTCCATACCTTCCCGTCCTCGAATGATCTCCAAGGCCGCTCTCTCGTCGCAGCACTGGGATATGCTTCTAGAGAACTATGACATCCACCAAGATGCAATTGAGGATATTTACCCCACCACGCCCCTGCAAGAAGGTTTGGTGGCCTTGACTGCCACTGACGGCTCCAGCTATGTCCTGCGCGACATCTATGAACTGCCCCACAACGTGGATATTGCCAAATTCCAGCGGGCTTGGAATGCCGTGGCTCGCAAAGACAGCATTTTGCGGACCAGAGTCGTTTTTCTGGAAGGACTTGGATCATGCCAGATTGTCATGAATGAGGATTTGCAATGGCAGTCAGCCAGGAACATGGCGGCCTACCTGGAACAGGATAGATCCGAGTCGATGGGCTATGGCACTCCTCTATCTCGTTACGCGATCGTCGATAACGGGAAGAACAGGAAATTTGTTTGGACTGTGCAGTAAGTTCTATATCAGTCTTTATTAATCGTAAGTTGCTAACAAGACAACCAGTCACGCCCTCTATGATGGCTTCTCCATGGGTCTTACTTTCGCCGGCGTTGACGCGGCGTACAACAACCACGCTGCTCCTCAGTCGAGACCTTTCCGGGACTTCATTGAATACCTGCAGAACATCGAGAGCGGCACTTCTGACGCATTCTGGCAAGATCAACTCAACGACCTAGAGACTGCTCCATTCCCACAAGCACCCACAGGGCATCGCTGTCAGGCAGACAACACTGTGTCTTACGCCATCCCCTTCACCGTGGAACGCAAAGCCGGTGTAACCATTGCAACAATGCTCAAGGCTGCTTGGTCCATCGCAGTCTCTAGACTATCGGACTCATCTGACGTTGTCTTTGGTGTTACGCAATTCGGTCGTGATCTCGACCTAGACGACATCGACACCATGAACGGCCCCACAATCACGACTGTGCCGGTGCGCATCAGGGTTGACCCTCAGACTACTGTCAAGGAATTTCTTGTCGGTGTGCAAAACCAAGGCATCGATATGATTCCATTCTCTCACGCGGGTCTACAGAACATCAAAAAGATCAGCGATGCAACTCGTGACAGCTGTGACTTCCAAAATTTGCTTGTCATTCAGCCTGCCGAGGAGGAGGAGGAGTCGATTCTGTTCAAAAAGCATGAGAATGCCACCACCTCCAACTATCTCAGTGGATTCGCACTCGTCGTCGAGTGTGCTCTGGGAGTCGGTGAAGTTACTTTCTCTGCGCACCACGATTCTACAGTGATTACAGCGCCACAAGTCGAACGCCTGCTTCATCAATTCGAGCACTTGCTCAATCAACTACAAGTTCAGACTGGCAAAATCAACAATGTCGACATGTTTTCTGCTGCCGACCGAGCGGATATCTCTGCGTGGAATAGTAACTATCCCAAGGTCATTCAGAAGACAATGTCCGACATCATCATGCAGCAAGCATCGACAACGCCAGAGGCTCCCGCAATTGCCTCCCGGGAAGTGAATCTGACCTACAAGGAAATGGACGAGTTAACCAACCATCTTGCTCATCAACTACAATCTCTTGGCATAGGACCTGAGAAGATCGTACCAATCTGCCTGGAAAGAAGCCCCGATGCGATCCTGTCAATGATTGCAATTCAGAAGGCCGGAGGAGCTTTCGTTCCCCTCAATCCGACTGACCCGACGGACCGATTGCTTGACTTGATTGACCAAGTCGAGGCCAGTGTTGTGATCTTCTCAGAGCAAACCAGACACCTTGCATCTAGCTTGGCTGTTAGTGGAGTCTCCCCAGTTGTCCTTCCGGAGAAGATTACTGGATGGGGCCCCCTGAGATCCAGTCCTGTTTTGTCGGGCGCAAACTCTTCGAACCTAGCCTATGCACTATTCACGTCTGGCTCGACTGGTCGGCCCAAGGCTGTCATGATACACCATCAATCTGTGACCTCGAGTACATACGGTCACGGTGTCGAGATGGGCTTCGCCGATTACCCTCGACGCACGCTGCAGTTTGCAACCTACACATTTGATGCATGTATCGCCGAGATCTTCACTGCCCTTCATTTCGGTGGTTGTATCTGCATTCCCACCGAGCACGAACGCATGAATAATCTTGCCAAGTTTATTCGCGACTTCAAGTGTGACTGGGCGTTCTTCACACCCTCGTTTGTCAGGCTGCTGAAGCCTGAAGAGATCCCTTGCCTCCGGACTGTCGTCCTCGGAGGAGAGGCCCTGAACCAGGAATGTGTTGATATCTGGGGTGACGCGGCTCACCTTATGAATGGATATGGTCCGACGGAGACGTGTGTCTTCACTGTGACACGAACAGTTCCCGGCCCTAAGAGCTCAGAAAAGGCTCACCCAGCAGCAACGATTGGTCATCCCGTCAGTTCAATTGGCTGGGTCGTTGATCCTAACAACTACAACACGCTCACTCCAGTTGGCTGTCCGGGTGAGCTGCTTATTCAAGGCCCAAACGTCGCCAGGGGCTATTTGAAGAACCCCGAAAAGACTGCCGAGTCATTTGTTTCGAACCCTAAGTGGTTGCGGGCCTTTGGTCATACCAAGTCGGAGCTCTTGTATCGCACTGGTGATCTTGTTCGGCAAGACGTCGAAACCGGTATGCTGACATATCTTGGGAGAATCGACGGCCAGGTCAAGATCAATGGTCAACGACTGGAACTTGGTGAAATTGAGGCTCGACTTAAGGCGCATGGCGCCAATGTCGAGTCGTCCGTCGTATTGGCTGGCAAGACCAAGGCGGACAAGAAGCAGACGCTGGCCGCTTTTATCGAGCTCATCGATGCTCCCGGCAGAAAGCAGAGTATTATGATGGACATGAATGAGTCCATGCGATCAAAAATGAAGGAACTCGAGAGTGCCATGCGCGCCTCTATGCCCAAGTACATGGTTCCATCGCTGTGGATCCCAGTCAACTACATGCCAATCATGGCCTCTAGTGGCAAGACCGACCGCAAGACACTCATCTCACTCTTCAAGAACATGGACTATGACCAGGTAGCCATGTACACGCTCGAGGCTGGCGAGGAAGCTACCGAGGTTCGCGAAGCTGAGACTGACATGGAAAAGACTATCTTGGAACTTGTTGCCCGTACCTTGGGACGCGATCCATCCACCATTCATGCCAACGATAGTTTCCTTCGCGTCGGTGGTGACAGCATCTCTGCTATTTCTTTGGTGTCTAATGCTCGTGCACTTGGTATCACGTTGTCGACCGAGCAGATTTTCCGTCAGCCTCGTCTCTGCGATATGGCCGCCAATGCTGCGAAGGAGGGCCAAGCTGCCGCTGAAAGCGTCAAAGTCATCGAACCCTACTCCTTACTTCCTGAGGGAAAGAAGCCAGAGCTCTTGGCTCTGATTAAGCTGGAGTACGGCATCATGGAACATACCGTCGCCGATATCCTGCCCCCGACCCCGCTTCAGGAAGGTCTGATTACTCTCACCCTCAAGGACAAGGAAGCCTATGTTCTTCGAGAAATATATCGTCTACCATCGAAATTGGACATCCCCCGATTCAAGGCTGCTTGGGAGGCGGTAGTCAGGGATGCTGCAGCTTTGCGTACGAGACTTGTCAACCTTGCCGACCATGGATGTTACCAAGTGGTGATGGAGCCGTCTATCGAGTGGCATACACCTCAGCGGGTGCAAGACTACATCAACTCGGACAAGGAGGAACCTTTTGGATATGGTGTGCCACTTGCCCGCTTTGCCCTGATTGAGACTGACTACACCGGTTGTTACTTCATTTGGTCCATCCATCACGCCCTGTATGACGGCTGGAGCAAGGGACTCATCATGAGACAGGTTGAGGAGGCATATCGCAGCTCTTTGCCTGAACCTACAGCTACCAAGACACCACCCTTCAATCGCTTCATCGATTTCCTCCAGAAGACCGACCCATCTGAAACCAAAGACTTCTGGAAGGCCCAGTTTGCGGGGATGGAAGCGCAGTCTTATCCGCGACTACCATCCGCAGCCTTTGCTCCAGTCCTTGACAGCACTCTGACCGTCAATCTTCCACTCGTGCGCAAGACCGGATCCTCTTTCACAACTGGCACTATTCTCAAAGCTGCGTGGGGCTTGGTGTTGGGTCGTTACACTGGATCAGGCGATGCTCTATTCGGCTGTATCCAAGCTGGTCGAAACGTCCCCATCGATGGCATCTCTGATATGATTGGACCGACTATCACGACAGTGCCACTCCGCATCAAACTCGAGGGCGGGCTGACTGTTGCCAAATTCCTTCAGGCTGTGCAAGACCAGTCCACAGATATGATTAAATATGAGCACAGCGGTCTGCAGAATATTGCCAAGATGAGCAACGAGTGCCGCGAAGCTTGCTCTTTCACCAACATCATGGTCATTCAGCCTGGCAACCAACACGAAGCAGATTTCGTTGGTGCCCAGAGAATTGAAGACCAGGACAAGGGATTCCTCCGCTTTGGGATGGGCCTGGAGTGCACTCTGAGGTCCAATCTGATTGAAATTACCGGCGGATACGATCAGCGACTCATGTCAGAGGCACAGATGCGACGACTGCTTAATCAGTTCAGGGCTGCTATCTCCCATCTCAATGACGAGCCTCAGCACAATGTCGGCGACCTCAGCTTGGTCAGTTCCGAGGATATGGCTGAGATGGCCGACATGAACGACAATGTTCCGGACGATATCCATGAGTGTACCCACGACGTCATTCACCAGACTTCCCAGGAGCGCTCGGACTCCATGGCTGTTAACGCATGGGATGTTGACTTCAAGTACTCTGAGCTGGATCAATTGTCTACTAAGCTCGCAAATCACCTCCGATCCTACGGTGTCGGCCCCGAAACCATCGTACCGCTCTGTTTTGAGAAGAGCGGCTGGGCTGTCGTTGCCATGCTAGGTGTCATGAAAGCTGGTGCTGCTTTTGTCTTCCTAGATCCTGCCTACCCAATGGCCCGCTTGGACGAGATTGTGTCTCAAGTTGAGGCCAAGATCGTTCTTACCTCGCTTGATCAGGCTCCCATCTGGAAGACATCCAAGATCCCGGTTGACGTTGTTGACAATGTCTCGATTGAGTCACTTCCCTCCGTCCCCTACCGAGCTGATACCGGCGTCAAGCCCTCAAACGCATTGTATCTCATTTTTACCTCTGGTAGCACAGGTAAACCCAAGGGATGTGTCATTGAACATCACTCGTTCCTTACATGCGCAAGGGCTCAGGCAGCCCGCTCCAAGATGACACCGTCGAGCAGAATTCTTCAAGGAGCTTCTTACAGCTTCGATGTCTCCATCATGGAGATTCTTACTGCCTTGACCGTTGGTGCTTGTGTCTGTGTGCCAAACGAAAGGATTAAGAAGCGCAGCGTCGTCGATGTTATCAATGACTTCCGTATCACTTGGGCCTTCCTGACGCCTTCCGTGGTCAAGTTCATCAAACCTTCCGATATTCCTCATCTCAAAACCCTCATTTTGGGTGGTGAGGCCCTGACGACGCAGAACATTCAAACTTGGGCCGGACATGTCAACTTGAACAACGGTTACGGACCCACAGAGTGTACGATTGCAGCCACTGCCAACACAATCACGGATCCCAACGAAGACCCCGCCAATATTGGCAAAGCTCTTGGTGGAATCTGCTGGATTACGGAAGCGGATGACCACAACAAGCTTGCTCCCTTGGGCACAATTGGAGAGGTAGGATCTTGTTGAATTCTCGACAAATGGTTTGATTTGCTAATATTTCGCAGCTTCTCATTGAAGGTAATATCGTGGCCCGTGGATACCTGAACAACCCTGAGAAGACGAACGAGGTCTTTGTTGAGAATTTGACGTGGGCGCACTCTCCAAGTGGCAAGGTCAGAAGATTCTACAAGACTGGTGATCTTGCCTACTTCAATACGGATGGTTCCATCATGTTCATGGGCCGCAAAGATACGCAGGTCAAGGTCCGTGGCCAAAGAATGGAATTGGGTGAGATCGAAACGCATCTCACGCTCAACAAGAACATTCAGCACGCTATGGTCATGTACCCAAAGACTGGTCCTTGCAAGCGACAGCTTGTAGGGCTTGTCTCTATTGCCAAGCTTGGCGCTACGACCAATTCCAATGCGGCCGTAGAACTCATCAGCTCTGATGACACCGCTACAGCGTCAGCAGAGTTGGGAGACATCAGCAGAAAGTTGTCGGCTCTAGTCCCGTCGTACATGGTTCCATCCGTCTGGATCATTGTTCAGAGCTTCCCTCTATTGATTTCAGGCAAGCTGAACCGTAAGAGGGTTGAGCAATGGTTGACGTCAATGGATCAAGCCACCCACCAAAAGATCTGCGGTATTGGTGAGACCATTCGCGTTCAGGCACCCTCCAACGAGGTTGAGGAGCAGATCCACCAAGTTTGGGTTGCGGTCCTGAAACTCCCTGCCGAGGAAATCGGTGTCATGCAAGACTTTGCAACCCTCGGTGGCGACAGTATTCTTGGAATGCAGGTGGTCTCCAAGCTCCGGGCCTTGGGCTATCAAATCACCATGACTGATGTAGCCAATGGCCGCACCATCACTCAGCTGGCCGCTCGTATTGCCCGCGGAGGAAAGGTTGCCGTCGTCCCAGCCGCGCCAGTAGTTGACGTTGAAAATGAGCTCTTTGACTTGACGCCAATTCAGCAATACTATGCAAACTTCACGCTCAAGGACGACTACCTCTCCAAGCAGACCAACAAGAGGTTCAACCACACCTTCCGCATGGGCATCAAGACGCCCATCAAGGCCGCCTCAGTCAAGAAGTCCATGGAAGCACTGATAAAGCGTCACGCTATGCTTCGTGCTCGCTTCCAAAAGGACACTTCGGCCGCCTGTGGCTGGAGACAGTATATCTCCTCCGAGGTTGATACTTCCTACCAGTTCACAGCTTGGGAAGATGCCAACCTTGAGGAAGTCTTGCCCATCATTGAGCAGAATCGTACCAGTCTCGATATTGAGAATGGTCCTCTAGTAGCTGTTGACTTTGTGACCAACGGCGACGAGCAGCTATTCTACATTGTGGCTCATCATTTGGTCGTGGATCTTGTTTCTTGGAACAATATTCTCCGTGACCTTGAGGATCACATGAGTACTGGTCACTTTGTTGCCGAGAAGCCTTACCCGTTCATGGCCTGGGCGAAGCAGGAGAAGGACTATGCACTCAAGCACTTTTCTCCCGAGAAGGCACTTCCACTCCGCATCCCCAAAGCCGATTTTAGCTACTGGGGCATGGAAGATCGCGTCAACATCATTCGCGACATTGCCCGCCATGAAATTGTTCTCACCGAGCGAGACACTGCATCGCTCTTGACAAACTGTCCCAAGGCATATGGTGCTGAGCCGATGGACTTCCTGTGCTCAGCCCTCTCCCACTCCTTCAACTATGTCTTCCGAGACCGAGCCGCCCCGGCCATCTTCCGGTATAGCCACGGCCGCGAGCAGATTGGCAATGCTGACCCCAGCGGCACTGTCGGGTGGTTCACCACTCTTTCGCCAATTCATGTGCCAATCAACAACAAGGATGACAGTATCTCGGTTCTACGACGAACTGTAGATTCCCGCAAGAAGATTCCCATGAACGGCCTTGGTTACTTTGCATCCCGCTACTTCCACCCAGCTGGTGCAAAGGCCTTTGACGGACAGCTCGAGGATATGGAAGTGTCGGTCAACTACCTCGGTGTGTCAGACAACCAACAGCGCAGCAACTCAACGTCCATATTCGATATGGAGGGCTCGATCGAGAATGGCCTGGGTGCCGACGGCCAGGAGGTCAAGGGTTTCAGCTTGTTTGCGCTCAACGCTGAGGTCAAGGGCGGAAAATTGCACATTTACTGCGCCTGGAACAAGAACATGCGGGGTCAGGATGCAATCCTGCAGTGGTTCAAGACATATGAGAGGGCGCTGAAGGATGTGGCGTACAGGGCTAAGAAGAGCACCCAGTCGACAAGGAGGCACAGCAAGCAGGGCAACTCGAGCAGTACTCACCTGCGTCCTGTTGCGCCCAACCAGAAGACTCCTAGCCGCCGTCCGCGGTCGAGGAGATTCAACTCGCTGGAGCGCAGGCTGTCGATTCCCAGGCTGGTCTAAGGGCATCGGGTGACTGTTGTGTCTTGTTCTTCTTTCTTGTGATTTTCCTCCTTTGTTTCTGGGTTTGCTCAGCTTTAGCGTAGCATGGCGTTGGGGGTTCTGGGAAATACCCGGTGTTTGGGGGCAACAAGCATATAGAGACAGAGCCTTCATCAAGGCGCATTTCCTTATTCGTGTAGATAATTTCATTCAAGTTCAATAATTCCCATTCAGTTCAAGCTACATGACTCTGTTATTGAATTGTATTTTCAATCTCTTACTGGATAGTGCAAGTTAAGTTTCTTTTTTACCTCATACTCATCATCACCTGTCACGCGGCTCAATCAGCAGATATGGCTTTTTTGTAGTACTTTTCTGGGGTTTGGTCTCCGCTTGCGGAATTCCCTCTCAGCGAACATAGTACCAGAGTATAGGAGGACCCTAGTCATCTTCTTTCATTTCGTGTCAAGCCTTTCTCAGCCTCTCCCTTCCTCTCAATCCCTGATATGAGCCGTTCAGCCGTTCGTGTCTTTCTTTTGCGGCGCCACTGGTGTGGGAACGGTACTTCTCAAGCTAGCACCAGGGTTGCTGCTAGACGCGCTACACAAATCCTAGTGTGTTGACACTATCACCGAACTCACCATAACAACCATAAGAGGAGAAGTTTTGGGCCTTGGCGCTTTGGTTTTTCACACCGGTGAGCAAAAGAGTATTGGATTTTAAGTCTGTTGCAATGTCAAAATTTTCAAAGGCGCGAAAAGGCGTGCTCGCGTAGTCAGGTACTACTGCGCTGTTCACATTTTCCTAGTCGAGTTGGGGAGGAAAAAACAGTCTACTCAATGCCGACGACGAACCCGTTGGAGCCATTCGCGGAGCGTTTTCCTTCGGGGGCCTTAACCAGCTACCAGTGGTTGCGCGGATATCCGATATTGTGTCTGTGCTGGCGCTAAACTCACCACAGCAGCTGCAAAGGGGCATGATTACTAGGTGCTGGGGGGATGAGATCTAGGCACATAACATCTGCGCATGGATTGTCTTGGGGGAGAATGTCCACCTGGTCATAGACCTTTTACCAGGAACCTGGTTTGCGGGCTCAGCCAAGGGGAGATGGGATTTCCCATCGGACAGAGCGAGAAATGCTACGAGAGATGATGGGCAAATTCATCCCAAGGTAATCTAGATTTCAATGATACGTTGAGCAGGGGGATCAAAAGTTGGTTGGACAGGGAGGGAGGCTTTGGTAGGGGCAGGAAAAGTTTAAATCGGGAGCAGAGCACAAAGGTGTTCCCACACCCACGGTGAGCCGATAGTACGGAACTGGTTGATCACTAATTATTCTCCGTTTGCAGGCTAGCACCGCCCAAACCCACCACTCAAAGCCACTGTGACACTCCAGCGGGCTCCCAGTGCTCCATATCGGCAATTTAATTGTGCGATTTATAAGTTTAGGGAAGTCGGGATCGGCGGGAACAGTGGATATAGTGTAGTAGTTCTTCCCCACCCCTTTGACAAGCCCGACCGTCCTTTTGGGTCGATGTAGATCGGATCTTAGCGAGGAATGACCAGGGAGAGGTCTGAGATCTTTTGTGATAGGTGAGCGATGCTGAGCAACTGGCTGCTGGGACGGGGCAGCAAGAGGAGAGGCTCATTCCCAAGCACAGTTTGCCCAGCCTGCCAGCTCACCGCGGCTCCACGTCCGGTATATCCCCCACGACTCAGCTGTGAGTTTCCATTTGCTAATGGCGCTGGAGATCCTTGAGAAACCAACGTCGAACCAGATTGAAATGAATTTGGGAGTATGCAACCGCAGGGTTCGCCAAGATGCCACCAGTCATGGATTCTCCCTGCCCTTGGTGCGTATCCAGGTGCCTGGTGCTTGGTAACCTTGATTTACTTTGTGTCTGATGGGCGGACCTTGTCTCAGAACCGAAAAATCAAGTTATCGGTTCGCAAGTTTGGGGTGAACCTGTAATCCGGATAATGTCACCTACCTATCCAATGGCGATTATAGTCACCTCGCTTAGAGAAAAAGCCACAGTGACAGGGCTGAGATCCTCAAACAAGCCATGCGTAATAGAGTCTCCTAACAGCTTTCTGTCGTTGAGGCCGGCTTCAAAGTCTTGCAATGATACTCATCTTACCGTTTGAGCTAGAAGGTATCGCGAACCCGTCGTGTAGGGCATAGTACCGGCTATAGTCACTAGTTGCCAACGAAAAAGATGCAGGTACTTTTTTGATCTAAAAAGGTGAAAATGAACTACTAGGACGTTTCGTCATTGGATCATTCCCACCATGGAAAACTCCACGTCCAACCCAGACAGACAGAAACAGATCTACCGGGGACTAGTTGACGCACACGAACACAAAGAGGTCTTTGCCCTGCCAATAGCAGCACGATCGACCGTATCCCTTGCCCATCCTGGTAACAAAAGTGCAGGCATCGTGATGGGGACACTGGGGACGCTGGGGACTCGACCAGAGTTGCGCTTGGGGCAAGGCGGCTCGAGCACCTCTTGTCCTAGTCTTGACTTGTCAAACCTGTCAAACCTGCGCCTCTTTAAGAAAACCATCATGATCCGTCACATTTGAGACTTGCTTGGGGTTTTTGCTCTTTGTCGTTTTATCGTCCAAAGGGTCATTCATCTCCAACCAATAACCTCACGATCGCTAACTCTCTTCATCATGGACCTCTACTCGTTCCCAACGCTGCCGCCCAAATGGGACGCCATCGGCCGCTTCTACATTGCCTTTGGCGCAACATGGACGTTTCTCGTCCTCTGCGGCATGGGCTTTCTGATTGCGCACCGGCAGATGCCCATTCTCAGAGTCCGCGGATTGGGACTGTCGCTCACTTCCATTGCTTTCCTTCACTGCTACTGGATCCTCGCCCAGGTCGTCTACCCCATCGGCCAGTCGGTCCCCGTCATCCTGGCCTACGACATTCAGTACTTCTTCATGGGCATCTGGTTCCCGCTCGGCATCGCCCTATTCCACGCCTCCAACACCCGCTTCCTGTACGTTGCCGAGATGCAGAAGCAGTTCACTCTTTCACACTACCGGAGGCGCTACGTGGGCTGCAACGGCGCCCACACCTCGTGGCTCTGCCGCCTCAGAAATATGCAGTACACCACGAGGATCTTGGTGTACATTGGCCTGGGCATGATCTTCCAGGTCTTGCTGACCGTCGGCATGTGGTTTGCCTGCAAAAAGTATCACCCCACCTTTGGTATTCCCGGCACGGAGCTCAAGGGCGCCACGATCCCGGAGCAACTCGTCGACTTGGGCCGAGGCTGGGAATGGTGGCCCTCACTCCTATGGCAGTTCATCTGGACATGGATGGTATGTCATTTTCTTCCTCTCTTACGCAAGCCATGTGAACTTTTGCTGCCGTTACCTTCAATTATTGCGATTTGTGGCTGACATGGGCTTTTTGTCATTTTGCAGGTCGCCCCATACCTCATCTGGAAAGCCTGGGGAATTCGTGATACTCTGGGCTGGAGGACGCAGACTATTGCATGCTGCCTGTCAAAGTAAGCATTTCTACTGGGCGCCCCGTTCGCCGAAAAACAAAAAGAGGAGACGTCTTCTTCGCCCTTGTCATTCTGTTTTGTATAGTTGGGCTGACATTTTTCTCTTTTCCCTTTGTGTTAGTCTCCACGCAACACCTCTATTTTTAGCCGCATCCTACGCCCCTGCATTCGCCAAGATCAATATGTACTATGCGCCCAGTGAATGGTGAGTTTACGATTATGCAGCCTCTCGGCCCCCATGTGATTGGATATCGGCGGGGTTCTGTAGAGATGTGTGTGTGTGTGTGTGTGTCGTACAAGGACTATTAGGTCGCTGACACGAATTGTGCCCGCCTTTTTTAGGATTCATCTGTCCATCATGTTCTTTGAGATCTTTGCCGTCTTTGTCCCCTGCTACATTGTCGTCCGCCAAAAGATCCAGAGCAGGAGAGCCGCCGAGGCCAACACCAGGTGGGAGAACTCGTCCCAGATAACCCAGTCGACGCTGGTGGGCTCGGTGGTGGACCCCAACGAGTGGAAGAGCATGTCGCAGCTGGAAAAGGGAGAGTCGCACGCCACCATGACGACGGTCAACAACCGGGACAGCAGCGCCAGCGATTGCATGCTCACCATGCAGGCCCTCGACCGCGTGCTCAGCGAGAACGCCGTTGCCCTCCAAGAGTTCTCGGCGCTCCGCGACTTCTCGGGTGAGAACATTGCCTTCTTGACCAGGATCGCAACCTGGAAGGCTTCGTGGTCCCAGCTCCATGCCGCCGCGTGCTCGGATGACGAACTCCGCGAGGCTTTCACGCATGCCCTGGCTATTTACACGGATCTCATCAGCCCTCGCGACGCCGAGTTTCCCATCAACCTTTCGTCACAGGAGCTGCGGGACCTTGAGGCCGTCTTTGAGGGACCGGCACGCATCATCTGCGGTGAGGCTAGGATCAACACCGTACTGCCCTTTGAGACGGCAAGGCCAACGGCGGACGGGCGCGCCGTGAGTCGGGACAGCAAGGACACGTCGTCGGGCTCGTCGTCCAACAACGCCGACGCGCGCCTCGACTTTGGCGACATGGTCGACCGGGTGCGGTACATGGGCGAGATCTCGGACGACTTCAACCCGCGCATCTTTGACCAGGCCGAGCGCCACGTCAAGTACCTGGTGCTGACCAACACATGGCCCAAGTTTGTCCACGAGACGCAGCGGCGGCAGTCGCTCGAGAGCGAGCGCTCCGACGCCACAGACCTCTCCGAAACGTCGATAGTCACCCGCGTCGCCGACAAGGTTCGGTCGTTCCTGTGATCTTAAAGGGGGCAAATATCAAGATTTGTCAACAAATCTACGCCTGCCATGAAAATGGAATGACTCCAAAAGATACTTTTGGGGGGATGATCACTGTTAAACCACCGCCATCACGGCTTTTCTTGACCGACCGAGGCCACGTAAAATTTAATCTACTTCTTCATGTTATGATACCCATGCGCTACGACAGGTAGCTTTCTTGAACAATAAATAAACTTCTACTTCCCCCCCCATCTAAACTGGGCCAGTCGCACATTTCCCTCTATGGAGACCATTGATTTTTATTCTGTGCTGCATAATTAGAAGCCTCCATTATAAGCCTCCACCTAGATCCTTATTGTATCACACTGTGACCATTTTCCTAACCGTTCACTCCATGCATCGTCCGACATAATCTAGTCCCGCCTGTACCGCAGTCTCGATACTCTGCCCACTAACTATATCCTCGCCCGACACGCCAACGTCCATTGCCGTCTTTTCACCGCCATCTGTACGACTTCCGACTCCATCCACCAACAGTCCCGACGCGCGCAGAACCTGTTCCGGCGCCACCGTCGCGCGGCCCGCCTTGAAGACAAACTTGGTGACCAGCACGGCATACACCCTCCTCCTCAGCGCATCATCGCCGCCGCCGCCGCCCGCCGGGAGCAGAAGAGCCTGCGGACCACCCAGCACCTCGACATGAAACGGCAGCCGGGCACCCGGCTTCAAAAAGTAGGTTACGACATAAAACGCTTGTCATTCCACCCCAGAACGCGCGACGAGACGTCGTACGCCGCGTAGGGTCGGACCTCACGCAGGAACCGGCACTGCGCGCCCGCGAGGATGAAGTTGGCGGGTCCCAGCACCGCGAGCCCGTCGCTCAGCAGGCCGGCCAGCAAGCCGGTGCGCCCCACGTCGGCGTCGGCGAAGAAGGTGCTGTTGGACTTGTGCACGTTGATGTCGAGGTCGGCGGCGACGGCGCGGGACGAGACGATGTGGTGGCGAAAGAGGCGCGGCGACGCGGCCAGGGACGTGAGCGAGGGCGTGGGCACAAATGATGCCGGCGGTACTGTAGCGGCATGTGTCGTGGTCGCGATCTTTGCCTTGACGGCCTGGTGCCACGGCGGGAGGCGAGGTTTGAGCAGTCGCAGGACGGCGGGGAGGATCCTCAGCGTCGATAATAAGGGGAGGGCCTTGTAGTTGGCGGCCGCGATGCTCAAGAGGAGGCCTAGGCCGACTAGAGAGCCGTAGGAAAGGGCTTGGAAGCCGTTAATGAGCCGGTCAAACATGATGGGTCTGCTGAAATGGACCTGTTGCCGTAGTTGATTCAATTTTCAGTATGCCGAGATGAATGTCCCTCTTTGATCAGTCGACAATACTGTGGGATATATTGCAAGACCGGTGAGGGTAGATGAAGGTCTTGAAAGGTAGGATATTAAGCAGCCGAGGCGTGTATAGAAATAGTGAAATAGAGAAAAAAAGAATGAAAGGACGGAATTGAGTCGACAATCGACGTTCTTTTCGAAGAAGTTCGTTCTGTCCAGTCAAGGGTGCTGAGGATCGCAAGGATGGCTTTTGGCGTCGTTGCAGCAAGTCGGCCCACGATCCTTCGGCATGCACAATCGAAATGGCGTCGCATCAGCAGTGTCAACCACGAACGAAAAGAACTAGACATGGATGAATGTTGCCTCCTCTACAATTCAATAGATTCGGGCGCTGAAAATAGATTTTCTGCAGATGCATGGAACAAAGTAAGCACTCTATCCATGGGTTTGGTCACGTTCCGATCGTCAGGGCCGGCGCCTGGTTTAGCTCACCACAAACCGTACAGTAAAAAGAGTCGGCCATTTGTTCGACCTTTGAGTGCACGAGAGTTGAATATCGACGAGCACGTAAGAAAACATGTATTTGTCTAATGTTAGATGCCGCCAGAGTAGACCAAGGCTCTTCTAGCTTAGTGGATGATAAGTTGACCAGGTGCTCTCTTGAACAACAGTAAGCTCAGCTCGGTGTTTTGGCAATAGTGAGGCGGCCAACCGGAGCACCCACAATTTTAGTGGGTGGCACTGCCCAAAGAGGAAATGGCTATAGAGCCCAATTGGCTACCGAGTGGCCAAGCCACGTGCGTACTATCCCTGTTACTGCCATATCGTGGCAATTGTACTGTAGCACTCCAAAGTATGGGGTAGCGCAGCCATTGCTTTGACGTAAACTTACTTTTCCACTTCTGCATGGTCGACTTCTATACTGGATGTGTTTCCGAGGAGTCCTGCTGCTACCCCCGATCGGTCTTGACCGCAGCTGAAGACGTACGAATCTGGAGAGTGTATGTCTTTTGCTGTAAGCATTGACTGCGCTTGATCGCCTCACTTTTATCTACGCTGGTGACCAAATCGCAAAGACTATTCTGTACTCACCAGACAGTAAGCATGGAGGGAAATCTATGGGCCTGATTCTGCTCTAGCAGAAGCCATTGTGGCAAACCGCGTTGCCTCCAAGAACATGCTGATCATGGTTTGCGGCTGCTTGTTCTCAATGGGGAGAAGTATTGCACATTCAAGATATGGAGTCTTTCTTAAGAATTACTAATGCTGTAGACTGGAGTCTGGACTGAAACGCAGTGGTTTGGTCGACAAAAAGAGAGCGTTGCCGTCTCTTCCAGATTCATTTACCTAGTAGTTTCCTCAGTCACACAACATCACCACTACCATCATCAAGTTCAAAAGGTTGTGAAAGCATTACCTCGTCTTCCTTTTGTCATCATGTGGCCAATGTCGAATGCCCTCTACCCGGGCCTCAAGGATCCCGCGGAACAACAACGCCCAGGCACCTCTGACACCAATGCAAGCTGGTTCACCTATGGAACCCGTCGCTACAGTGCCTCCAACTACTCTCGCAAAGCTTGGTCGACTCGACGAAGCGCTCGCACCGGCCGAACGGGAGAGACAGAGGGAGGAGAGGACTTGCGAGACCTGCTGAGACAAAGTCAAAAGGCATTGACCAACCTTCGGGGCAATGAAGAGGCAGATATCGGTACACAAGGATTCCCCGATGCAGACTCGGACGTGATTCCTTTCAACGATCCATCGTGGAAGAAACCACTATGGCGTAGTCTTTCTAAGAGGACCAACGCCACCGGCGCGACCAGCGTCAGCGTTGTGACCGGAGAGTCGTCTCAGGCACCAAGTGCTGAGCCAGCAGTCGCGAGCTCATCCGACCATCACCATCGCAGGCGATCGTCCTCGAGACATCCACCACCGGCACGCACAGTTCGTAGCAAGCGCATTCCCAGCGTCGCTTCTCGCATGGATCCTGATGACCCTGAGCCCGATCCAGTCCCTGCCTATCAGGAGGTTGAGGTTGGTCGAGCAGTGCTGCCCACTCTGGCTACCAAGAGTTATGCTCCCACGCAGAGGTACAGTACGGTCAACAGTGGTTTGAGAAATGACTTTGAGTCCAGTCTATCTCGGCTCGACCTCATCTCAAGCCCTTCCATTAGCACAATGAGCTTCACCGGCATGGGAAACAATGGCGCAGGCATCAGCTTTGCCAAGGTGGATTATGATGCTCAAGACGAGGCAGCTCATCATGCTCAGGACAGTACGAGTCCGCAGGCAGTCACATTCTCCAATAATCCCTTTTCTAACAATCCCTTCCATGCCCGGGCCAACGAGCGAGAGCCCGTCAGCCCGCTCAGTCCCAACCGCAACTCAATGTACCGCAACTCGTACCGCAACTCGGGTGCATTCGGGCAGCCGAGAGTGGTCACGTTTTCCAACTTTGACGAGGTCGCCATCACCAGCAGCGCCGACTCGCGTTCCATGACGGCCCCGACCGTCGACACGTGGGACCGGCTCGAGGGCGCATCGGAAAAGCAGCCCTCGTCCTCCTCGGCCACGGAAGAAGGCGGCGACGACCTGCCGCCCCCGCCCACCACCTCGTACCTCTACGGCCTGCCCCTGGCGGCCGTCATCTTTGCCCTGTCCCTGGCCGTGTTCCTCGTGGCCATGGACGTCAACGTCATCGCCACGGCGGTCCCGCACATCACGGCCGAGTTCTCGAGCCTCGACGACGTGGGCTGGTACGGCAGCGCCTTTCTCATGACCACGTGTGCCTTTCAGGTGCTGTTCGGCCGCATCTACACCATTTTCCCCGCCAAGCTGACTTTCCTGGGGGCCATTGGCATCTTCATGATCGGCTCCGTCCTGGCGGCCGTGGCGCCCAACTCGACCGTCTTCATCGTGGGCCGCGCGGTGCAGGGCATGGGCACCAGCGGCATCCTGTCGGGCGGCCTCATCATCATCTCCCAGGTCGTACCCTTGCAGATGCGGTCCATCCTCGGCGGCGTCATTGGCGCCATGGAGGGCGTGGCCATGATCTCCGCCCCCATCATCGGCGGCACCCTGACCGACAAGCTCAACTGGCGCTGGTGCTTCTACATTAACCTACCCATTGGCGGCTTCGTCCTCGTTGCCGTCTTCTTCTTCTTGCGCATCCCCGAGCAGAACCGCCCGCAGCAGGCCGTCAAGCGGACTTGGACCCAGACGGCGCGCGATCTCGACTTGATTGGCGCCGCGCTCATTATGCCGCCCATTGTTTGCATTCTGCTCGCTCTCCAATACGGTGGTAGGTTCTCATTTCCCCAAGCGGCCCTTGAACAACCTTCGACGATACTAATAATGCGTCTGATTTGCAGGTTCCAAATATGCTTGGGATGACATGGGTATCATCTTGCTCTTTGTCCTAGGTTTTGTCTTGTTTCTTGTCTTTGCCTATTCGCAGCATGTTAACGCAGATGTGGCCATGGTTCCCTTTCGAATCATTAAGCAACGTTCTATCCTTGCAGGTTTCTGGTATATCTTGTGTACCGCGTCAGCCCTGGTCGTCATGACCTATTTCGTGAGTTATTTGATCTCTTTTGTGCCACGACAAACCAGTGGAGTGTGCCGAATGCTGACGAGTAGATGTATAGCTTCCTCTATGGTTCCAATTGGTCCTAAACGCCTCGTCCACACAGTCCGGTCTGCGTCTGCTGCCGGTGCTCATTGGTGTCATTGTCTCTGTCCTTCTCAGCGGTGCGCTAGTTTCTGGTCTCGGTTATTACACTCCTTTTATGATTCTCGGATCCATTCTCATGTCCGTCGGGATCGGCTTGATGTCGTCAATTTACCCCGACACATCTAACACGCTTCTCATAATATTCCCTGCCATCTTTGGAGCAGGTGTAGGTATAGGTTTCCAGCAGCCCCTCATTGGAGCGCAGGCAGTCTTACCCAAGGAGTGAGTGGACAATGTTCTTTTTTTCTTGTTCTCATCATATACTCAGAGTACTAATGTGTGATGACCAAATCAGAGACATTCCTATAGGCACATCAATCATCGTGTTTGGCCAAACCATAGGCTCGGCCATTGTGCTCTCGGTGGGCGAGTCCGTCTTCCAGAATCAGCTCAAGAACAACATCGAGTCGTACCTGGGCATCGTGGTCAAGGACGCGCACAGCCTCATGACCGAGGGCACGGCACAGATCGAGGCGACACTGACGCCGGACCAGCTGCCGGCCCTGCGCGACGCCGTGAGCAAGTCCCTGACCCAGACCTTTTACGTGGCCCTGGCCATGGCCGGCCTGTCCATCATCGGCTCCCTCGCCATGGAGTGGAAGTCGGTCAAGAAGATTGCCAAGGAGCAGGAGGCCGAGGCGGCGGCCGAGGCTGCTACCACTGCCGAGTCGCAAGGTAAGTCGCAGGGTGAAAAGACGGTTTGAGGAACTTAGACCGGTTGGAGCAAAGGATGGAGGGACGGTGAATTGGCAAAGTGTATTTTTTTCATTAATGTCTTATGGAACTATGGGTTGGGTCGAGGCGGGTTTTCTTCTATTCTTCACAATCTTGTATAACTTATACCTTTCTATTTTCCTTATTATATGGAGCGAGGAGCAGTCCGAGGGTCGAAAGCAATCATGTTCATACGTCTATACATTGCAATACTTGGTTGGGGTTTCTCTTTGCACTAGACTTTGGAGGAAGATACAAAAATCAAAAGACAGAAAAGTTGGGATAAATCACCACACACCAGACCTATTTGCCAGCAGTGTGAAATTGTGTATTTTTGGGCAGGTGTCACTGGTCCCCCGTAAACGTCAATTGGTCGTCCCCTGGCACCATTCGCTTAAGGTTTTTAGGCCACTGGGTACCCCTGAAAATTGAGTCAGGTTCGGGCCAAGACCCCTGAACGGTACCTACGTCACTGGTTCCCAGTTCCAAGAGATCCCTGAATTGGCAGTACAGATAAAGTCAGGAAAAGATGCTGTTGATTGACTTTGCATGTGCTTCAAAGTCTTGAAGAGTTCAAAATCCAAGTTCTTACCAAACAAATACATTCATTCACGAGAAGAGGGACATTTCGCTGTATATACGTCCAACAAAGCGGCTCTCTCAGTGTGGTCTTACACCGCGCAAACAGTATCCATTAGCAGGGCCCTCCTCCGGCGCCCAGAGCCCGCTACTCAGAATACAGCCCTTGCTAGCCCGAAAGCAAACAGACAGAAACAATGTTCGTCCCAACTCTAATAACCCTCACAACAACGACGCTCCTCGCGGCTCTCGCGTCGGCACGGAGCACCATAGTGGTGACCGTGGGCCCCACGGTGCCGACCGACGCGCCAGAGTTCGTGCAAGAGGACCTCTTCACGTCGGCGGTGCTCAACTCGACCAACGCGTACCGGACCGAGCACAACGCGTCGGGCGTGGTCTGGAACGCGACGCTCGAGGACTACGCCGCGGCGTACCTGGACGACTCCGACTGCGCCTTTCAGCACAGCGGCGGGCCCTACGGCGAGAACCTGGCCCTGGGCTGCAGCAACGCCACGTCGTGCGTCGAGGCCTGGGGCGACGAGCGCGAGGACTATGACTTTGGCGACCCCGACTTCTCCGAGGAGACGGGGCACTTTACCCAGCTCGTCTGGAAGAATACCACGGATGTGGGCTGCAGTCGCAAGCTGTGCGGTGATTCGGGCTGGTATCTGGCCTGCGAGTACTGGCCCCGCGGCAATGTCGAGGGTCAGTATAGCGAAGAGGTCGGTGCCGAGGAGGGAAGTGGTGCCACAAGTTATAGACCGCAAGTGATTGCTATAGCCGCTGTCATTTTCGCTTTGTTTTCGGTGTTATTATAAGCGATAGAGCTATGAAGACCATTACTTTTTGGGATCTGAACAGGCGTTAACTTGGATATCATATACTGTTACAGCGCACGACAACGAATCAACGAGATTTTTATGATCATGATGTAGAATTCAATATAAATTAAGCACTATTCATTATATCGTGGCAAGGCGTGAAAATCATCTACGCCATAAACTTGCCCTCGTACATCTTGTACCTCTTGCTCGAAGCAGAGGAGGTGGAGGAGGGACTCGCGCTCGACGACGACGACGACGATGACTGCGTCACGTTGCCGACCACGGTGCCGTTCTCGTCCTCGTACTCGGCCCACGCGCTCGCGACCGACCACACGGCCACGCTGACCTCGGTCGTCGGGGGGTCGTCGTGCCAGCGCGCGCACAGGTCTCCAAGGGCTTGACCGGCGTCTGTCGGAGGATGTGAGCATACATTTAGTCTTTTAGGAATCTTTTCGAATTTCATCGGCAGAAAATGGCGTGAGAGGGAAAACCCTCTTACCAAAGGTGTCTCCGATACCGTCGCAGTCATTCGCGGCGCAACTGCCTAGGCTGGCTGCGAGTGGGATTTGGTGGTTGCAGATGCAGCTGGTGAATCACGATGTGTGAGCGTGTTGATCTCGCAAAAGATGGAGAGATGATATTGTAGATTTGTAGTACTTACTTGAAGTCGGTCAGACTGCAATCTTGGTCGCGCACCTCGTCGTTGAAGCACTTGAGGCTGCAGCTGGGGAAGTCGTTAATGGCGTCGGTGAGGCTCTCGGCGGCCGCGAGGCTCGCGAGAGCGGTGATGACCAAGGCTTTGAACTGCATGATAATATCGACGCCGGTTTCTGGGTTTGTCAAATGTAAGTATGTTTGTTTGAAAAGGTCAGCTAGAAAAATTGATATGGATCTAGTCAACTCGGATCACACGGGAATGGGCGAGATCCCTCTTTTATATCCTCAACTTTCACGACACTTCACGAAATGACGACGCTGACACTGCCTCGAGTTTGGAAATCTCGGCATGCGTCAGTGTGCGTGTTGACATGTATGATCTCGAAGGAAGCCGTGACTTGAACGTCATATCAAGTAAGTACCCGATATTACAGACATGGTTGGACCTGCGAATGAGCTTGAGCAAACTCATTCTCAGTGGTTGCTTGGGATGTTGACGGAATGCACGGATTTATCCTAATTGGGCACAAGAGTCCTAATTCGTGCTACAATAAGCCTTGCTAGAGGATCAGAATGTAGAGTCCTGGTTGGTGCTCTCTGCTGACCAGCGCACTCCTCCGCAAATTACCTCCCAAAGAAGATGGCATCATACAGCTTTGAGTAGTGATCTGCAATGATGTCCTAACCAATCGAGTACTACATGATGCTAGGAAAGGACAATGGTAGCATGATGAAGCTAATCATCTCGATACTTGGGAATGGCTGCTGAGGGTACAATGTACTCGAGCATGCACAACTCGCAACATTTATTGGTAGTAGTGATGATTGCTACCATATATCTTAGCAGGAAGATCGTCGTGTCAAGCAAGAACTACGGAGGTGATGCAGGACTTGAAGGATCCCCGAAGTCTCGAAATGGTCAGCAAGAGCCGGGCTTGGCATTTGTCATTTTCGTTCGGATTGAAAAGTATGGCACGTCTGTTGATGATATTATGTCAGAGTATATAGCACAAGGTGTGATATCTCAATGTAATCTCAATTTCTATATCGCTCGAATACTAAGACGCTCAAAAACAGGACTTCCCCTTCATTTTGATAACATATACATCATTGAGCTAGATACTTCGGCTCTCAGGACAAACACCGACGCGCTGCCAAATCATGACTTTTCTAGTTCTCTAGTTGTGTCCTCCGTAAGACGCGTTTTGTCTATAAGGGTCATATGTACCCGACTCGTGATATTGCGGACCAGTCGGCGAGACGCGCCCAGAGCCGCCATTGTACTCGTGGGACAGCGGCGGCGAAGACAGCGGGGCCGCAGCGCCATAGGAGCCCAGCGGTGCTGCGGACGAGGTTTCTCCTCCCCACCGCATGGCCGACTTTCTGGCTTCGCTCTGCATCTTGAACGTGAAGAGGATGGCGGCGATGAGCTCGCTGGGATTGAGCATCTCGACCCAGGCGCGGGCGCCCAGGGCGCCGCCTTGGTAGCTGCCGGCGGCCGGCTTGGTGATGAACTCGCTGCCCTCCTCCAGCGCGGCGGACGGGGGCTTGGGCTGGTACGAGGTCAGGCGGTACGGCGTCACACTGTAGGCAAAGTGGAAGAAGACGGAGAAGATGACGAGCTCCAGGCTGACGAGGAGAAGGGGGATGCCGGCCTCCATGTCGGTGTAGCTGAGCGTGTCGGTGGGCTCCAGGGGAGATGGGTCGATGCGGGTGAGGATCATGTATATGATCTGTGTGGTATCTTGTCAGTGAAATGAAGGCTTTGACATTGCTGTTTAGCAAATAGATTCTCTAGAAACTCACCTGTTGCAGGAATTGCAATCCGATCAAGGCCTTGAAGGCGAACAACTTGCCCAAGGCACGATGAGGCTTGAGCTCCTCCTTGAGCTGGCCATAGGTCCTGAGGACCGCGATCACGGCCAAGACCATGCTGATCTTGTCGACAATCTCCAACCACAGGGAAGCCCAGTACGCGTGCCGGCTGCCAAAGCAGTACACATTGGCGCCCTGAGTAATGTCGGTAAAGATCGAAACCAGGACCGAGACGACGGGGTACTGAAAGATGACGAGCCACGTCCGCTGGTACCCGTTGGCGGCCTTGGCGGCGCCCTTGGTCGACTTTGCGCGCATGGCCCGCATGGGGGCGAGGAAGACGTCGCGGCGGTCGTCGGCCTCGGAGGAGAGGAGGAGGCAGACGAGGAGGAAGAAGTTGGCGACGGCGACGGCCTGGGCGGTGTTGAGCCAGGGCCGCAGGTAGATGTAGGCGGCGGGCGCGCAGATCTCTATGAAGCTGCCAATGGCGTAGACTGGGATGAAGAGGCATATCCTCAGAATGTTGGCTTGCTCTTGCGGCTTACTCAGGTTGAGGGCGTGTCTGGCCATGAGTACCAGAAGCATGATGGTCGAGACGGCCGCGCAGGCGCCGCTGATGATCATGTTGAGCTCATGGAATTGGAAGTTGCCAACGATTGGTGCCGTGGTAGTGATTTCGAATGCTGGTTTGTCGCATACATGTGTGCTGTTGGAGTCGTCCGACGAAGACGAGTGATGGCGAACCATGGCTATGTTGGTGGAATGGGTACTCTGTTGGTGTACGGTGTATATAGACGTGATGATAATATATGAGAGTTTATTTGTTTGTTGCAAGTGGAGGTTGTTGTCTAATGAGTTCTAAAGTCTTGCATATGATGAAAATAAAAGTCGTCCAGAGAGAGTGATTGATGAATGTTTATATCCTTTGACGTTGCCCATGTCCTATACAAGGTATTCACTCACAGTAATGGACTTTTGCACACAAGCATACTAGTTCCGAGTGCGAGCCGTTGACAGGCAGCCAGCAAAAGCCCAGCCAAGCCACGATACTATCCTCAGACTATCCTGGCAAGTCCACGATCCATGGCGTTATTCAGCCAATCAGGGTGCCCTAGGCTCGACGAAACCCCAATAGCTAAGCTTTCTCTTGCAGGTACGATAGCGAGCAACGAGCGGATCCACCGAACCGTCGCACGCGGTTGGGACTTTAGCACCAGCAAATACCGAAGATCATAAAGTGGACCTGGCCCAGCTTATTCATGACCTCTTTGCTTAGCAAAATTTCATGGAGGATCAATTGAAAACTTATAGGATCCTGGTCGACCCATTCTGACGGGCGCTTTGGCATGGCTGTTGTTGGCAGGATATGATATGCGTATCAATAGGATTCTACGAACAATACTCTGTACATGTCTCTCGTGGGAACAGAGTATGATGATGCAATGCTCAAATACGACGGTGGGCATCAAACCAATATACCCCGAATCAGGTATCCAACCTGACATTCAACATGGCACTCAACAATGAATTGCATCAATGGTTGTCTGTGCTCTAGACAGACATTCAGACTTCAACGACTCCTCCCATACAGATACCTAGTTGTTCATTCTCGCATTTCACAGGATTCTTCCCCTTGACTAACGAGTGGGGCATGGCTTGCATGGCTGTCAGCACTTGTGCTGTGCCACAGGGACCCTTGGCGCCAGTCTGCCAGTGACATAGCAGCTCATTCCATGGATTCGTTGTCTTTGCGGCCGACGGCACAGCAGAGACTCAATTTTCCTTCCAATGCTCTTCTCAAAGTACGCAATCCATCTGCAGGATCTGTACAGAGTAAATGGTCTCAATATAGTAGCATGATCCCATGCAAGACTAACCCGCCCATATCTGGAATAAATTAGCGACGGGACAGGAGAAGCAGTTTTTTGAATGGACGCCACATCTCATCCTCTGTAGTAAACAATGGCCCTTGGGATAAAAGAATGCTCATGGGGCTGTGCGTACAGGCTAATAGTTGCACTACAATTGGGCTAGGTGCTGCTTGTAGGGCTGAACTGCTCGGTATCGTATAGCTCTTAGGTATCGGTATCGTCTCCGCACCTGGCTAAACCTAAAGGTATGTCATCAGCCACTCAATCCAAAGCCCATTACACTTTGAAACGAACGAAACAATTATAAGATGCTGTGCCTCAGTATAATACGTCAGTAGACAGACTTTTTTGCGCAACATGTCATTGGTGCGAAACTTGATGCCCCCAAAGCCTCAAATATAGGTACCAAGGATGGCGATCATCTCAGATTCAGGCATAAGTCTCGAAGACATCTCTTCACTAATTTCTTTGCCATAATCCTGTCTAGAGCACAGGCTGCCTCAAACAGTCGGTCTTAGTGATGCAAAAGTATCAAAATACTCTGGATATACGTGTGTAGAAATCCAAATAGTATTTGCGAAAAGACTAGACTCGCGTACTGCAGACATCGAGAGCGTGTCAACCCAATTCAGCTCCTAGCTGCTCGCATATCACAGCATTTTTCATAGACATCTTTGGTAGCAGGGAATCATCACGACTATCCGACAATCATCTGTTCTATTCATAACTCCGTAACATAATACTGATTAACCTCTAGTGTCTAATTATTCGTCGAAATATGAAACAACCAACGGGTCATAGCTATCATTACCATAGGCGCTTCCACCGTACTCGAGGTAGCCATCGAGGTACGGCTGGGGTATCTCGCTCATGATCTCGGTGGCATTACCAAACACCCAGACCGTCTGCATACCCATGACCATGTGCGGGAGGATATGGCAGTGCATCATCCACGCGCCGACATTGTCCTCGGTCACCCGGAGCCTCCACGCCCGCCACCCCATGGTGTAGTTCTTGGGCCCCGACGTGGCATAGCGATAGAGCTGCGTCGTGTCCCGCCGAGCCGGGGTGTAGTCCGAGAACTTCTTCTCATTCTCCACGGCGTCGTACGTCCCGTTGCCCGATCCAAGGTCGAAAAAGTGAGCGCCGTGCGCGTGCATCGGGTGAGAATCAAATCCGCCAGTTGGCCCCGAGTTACTGAGCCAGACGATATCCAGCGTCTCGCCGACGCGCGCGGGGAATGCGCGGGTCGCCGGATCCCAGCCGCCATTGGCGATGGCGGCGTCATAGTCTGGAACCGTCCCCTTGGTGTATGCTGATACTAGGTACGGGGTAAAGTGATCGACCTCGAGAGTCTCCTCCGTCCAGGTCAGGTTATTGGCACTAGGTAGCAGAATGTCAGCATCATTGCATACGTTGGACGAGGAGAATTCAACTCACTCCCATTGAAGCTTTCCTTGGACACTTCCGTTATAGAATCCGTCGACGACATGTTGGTTCAGCTGAATGTAGACGGTCCGCGTTACCTCTTCAAGGGTCGGAAAGGTCTCCAGTGGGTCAAGTGCTTCTAGAGAGTATTCCAGCCATTTTGTATACTCGGACAGATTTCTTGACAATGTGACTGGAGATTCGCTAGGCAAGGTTGCAGGAGGAGCTTGAGGATAGCCACCATTCGTGTACTGCAAGATTGCATAGCCAGAAACATTGGCAGGACGATCGCGGTTCTCATAACGGATCCAGTAGGAGCTCTTGCCGTCTGCATCCAGCTCTTCCTGCGACTTTGTTGTCAGCAACGCGCTGAAGCGTTGACCACTTCCAATTTGGATGTGATCGGTCGTGACGGGCTTTGTGTATTCGCCGTCTGCTTCAATAATGGTCAAATTGGCATGGCCTTCGATTCCCAGCATGATAAAAGAGAGAGCTGTTGCGCCGACAAATCGAAGTCGGTAGGTCTTGCCGGGCTCGACCGTCATGACGTACGGGGTGCACGATTGATCAGTCGCATTGCTGAATGATGCATTGCCCGAGCGGTCATTCAGAATCAATGCCTGTGTTTCGCCTGACCACTTGAAAGGGTTGGCCAGTAATCCTGCTATGAGGGTTTCGTCCTCGCTCGGGAAAAAGTCGCCAAGTACGATGGGGATCTCGTCGTCATATTCATATGGTTTGGTATAATTCGCGTCATCAACGATCAATAGGCCATGGGCAGTCAACGCTTGCAAGCCAACGTGCGAATGGTAAAAGTAGGTGCCAGCATCGCCGACTTCAGGGCGAATTTCGTAGTCAAAATACTCGTTTGGGGCAATGGGCCACTGCGATACCAGAGGAGTGCCATCCGAGAATGGCGCCGTTCTTTGCGAAAGTCCGTGCCAATGCTATTTGGCGTCAGCTCTCTTCATCTCCTCGAACATCGATTTGGGCATGAAAGAAATTCGTCCTACCACTGTGAGGTTGTCATTTTCAATTTGATTATACACTCTGACCCATGTTGTATGACCCTCCACCATGTGTATTGCCGGCCCTGGTGATGTGCCATTGAAAACTACCGATTTCCGAGAATGGCAATTGACGGTGATATTTTGCGACGTCGCTACGAGAACATATTCGGGTTCCCAGGAGCCATCGTGAGTTACTCCTTGTCTATATGCAAGACCTGGCTGCAACAGTCCCAAGCAAGCAAAGGCAACGAGCAACCTTTTCATGATTGCATACATTTTGAATTAGTCATTAGTAAGGAAACACGATACAAAAGAGGGACGAAGGATGCCTCAGTGTGTCAGATCTGGGCTATATGTATATGACTTTTGAATCCCTGCCCGTCATCAAAGGTTATATTTAAAACCATGACGGCACTCCTATTCCTGGTGGCTTGTCATTCGAGGCCAGCTAGCAACGGCCCATGACTCCAGCTGCCCATAGCTGCCCTGTTCTCGGCGCTACACAGCTTTTGCGCGATTGCCGGATTCTGGGAGAGATCATCGCGTCTAGCGGGCTTAGGGGCTCCTAGCTGAACCGCCCTGTCAGCAGTAGAATACTAGAAGAGCACAGCGATTGAGCGGCTGTGTTAAAATCGCGTTCCCTCAGCGCGGCGTGGGCAGCCGGGATTGGTGGCACCAAACTGGTTGGTGGTGGCTTACCTTGGCTTGGGGGACGGGAAGAGTGGTCCTTTTCGGTGATCTCACTTACATGCCCCCTCGGTGATCTACGACGCAGGTGCGTATTCGCATATTTGCTCGCGAGCAGCAGGATTCTTTTGGAAGTACGGAATAGCCTATGCACGATCAACACACACAACGGGAACCTGCTAATCGTGTCACCATTAACGATAGCGGGTTCCGAAAATACGACTAACCTTAGTACCTGCACGTTGGGTGGTTTTCGTCGTCAGCCCTACATTTGTGTACCCCCTTCCGGTTGCCCCGGCTCAACGTCAAACCTTATATACGAGCGATTTCGGCAATTAACTTTACAAAGAAGCATGTGTAGGTTTTGTGCCTGCGTAAGAGCTCGACGCAATTGAGATCCATCGTTTTGTCGCGCCGCGCGGCATTGGTCACCAGATGGAGGCATGTCAATGAGAAATGACCAATGCAGAAGAATCAATATTAGAAACCAGCCGTATCATATTTAGATACTACGTCGCAAAATAAAGTTAAGGAGAAAAAAATCGAAGACTTTTCAATCACGAAGAACTGGCTCGGCACAACGGATACCTTTATTTGCGCATAGCCTCACGAAGACGAAGCATATATTGATACCTGTGCAGCCAATTGGTTGATTTCGATTACAGTAGCCTGCATGAAGTTGCTTTCGTGCTAATTCGCGCCCAAATGGTAGGCTTCCCGAAGACGGTCATTGCAAACACTACGAAGCCAAAGCCTCAACTCCGCCGTGATTTGTACCACTCTATGATCGGTGAAACTTCCGATGCAGCGTTATAGACGTTTGGCGGTTCTGACGCGAAAATATTTGGAGAATTCAGTGCAAAGAAAAAAAGGGTTTGGAAAGGCTTCTTCGAAATTCCATTCGCTATGCTTCAGTGTACACTGAGAATCACGTGCCTGTCCCATTCCCAATGAACTCGTCTTTGTCCGTTTCTTCCTGCGAAATGGACAACGTGCCATAGGCAGAGTCTTGCGCTGCTGGTATGACCGAGCTAAAGTCGAAGAGCGCACCATCAAAGTCATCAAAGTCCGTGAAAGAAAAATCCAGAGGCGGAACCTGCCGGTAAGCTTCCAGCTGCTCCTCCCAGCTGCATTGGCCTGAATCGAACTGACCCGGAGGTTCTGTATTTCTTGCTACCAATGTGGAGACTTGGGCATCCGTGTCTTCACGTTCCTCATCCTGACTCTTATCTGGGTTGTCGTCAATCTCGATGGACGCACTCTCTTGAACAGAATCGCCGTTCGGTCGCGTTGGGCCCGTTGAAGCCCTGAACGATTGGAAAAGTTCCAATTGAACATCGCGTACTATGTCCACGATCTGGCCTCGAAGTGTTTCCTCCAAGGGGTTCAGGGCTTCTTCGATACGAAGCTCTAGTTGGTGTCTTACACGATCGGGCATTTCGTGTCGTAGAAAGTTTTCATATTCGGTCATTGGATCGACGGGATGACCCGAGTCTCGGAAACTGACAAATTCGTAGTCTTTGATGGATTAGCTGCGATTATACTCTGTACTGATTCATTTGGGAAAGAAACTTACATGGGCTGGGAACTTCCGTTGATGCCGTCTCAGGGAAAAGAATCATGTAGATGTGACACCATTTCTGGGTCTCACTCATATGCTTATAGCCCTTGGGACGGCTTCTCAGTTGCTCTTTCTGAGCTGCATCAAACCCATGCATCCGACCTGGTCTTTCTCTCACCTGGCATTGATCTTGCAATCTCATATGAGTGTCGCGATCAGCCTCTGTATCGAAAGCTGTGTAACAGCGGACACAGCTGGGAGGGAGTGCATGGTTACGATCAAGGTGTTCCCTACATTTTCCACCAGGTCAACAACTGTAAAAAGTCAATATGGTGGATGGCTGATGGTCAACCTACTTAAGCCTATGCACGGTACCCCAGCCGGGTCCAGAACATGATCTTCCCAATTGGGGATGCTCTGGGTCATTCTTGAAATATGGGCATGCCAGTCTTTTTGGTGCGTTGTTTTTGTCGTTATATATTCGCGTGCGTTTACCTGGTTGCTTTTCATCTTTGTCGTCATCCTCTTTCTCACGATCTCGCTTCTGAATGGACCTGTTGCTCTGATATGAAGCACAACTTTGTTTGTTCTCACTCGCTGCTACGCTTCCTGAGATTCTGGATTGACTGGCTGTGGGATCTCCACCATCTTTTACCGGGCCATCGTCTTGGTCCTTGTAATCTTGACAGCCATCATCGTAGAGAGATGAAGCTCTGCGTTGGTTGTTTTGAAGACCATTTTGTGAGTGGGGTACAGACAAAGAAGCTTGTTTGTCTATTGACTGATCCAGGAACTCTGGGGGTGGCAATGGTGCAGGTGTGGATTCGTCCTTTGTTGGCTGGCGCTCGTTTCTGGTATCGGGCATCATGGGACTCTCCGCGGTGGTGATGGGGACTGGAGAAGGGCAGGAAGACAACAATTCAAAAAAGTAAGCCATCAGCCGCTCAAGTAGGATGCCTCTGCGTTCATTTCGTGTGAGAATCCCAGCTTCACTGTCCGAAGAATGTTCGCTATCACTCTGAGGAGAGTTTTGGCTCGGCGACAAGTTGCCAACTTGTGTATGTGCATTCTTGCTCTCTCCTGGTGCCTCGGGCATATTGTCGAAGTTACTCATTCCCGTAGTGCCAGATCGAGACGTGCTTTTTAACTGAGGATTGATGTCTTTCTTCTCATTAGAGAGTGAATAATCGGTTTCGTTTTTGGCTTTTCCTATCGCTGCGGGCGACCTCGTCGTCGTAGATTTTTCGCAACCCGCGTCGAGAGGCTCGGCTTCCTCTATATTTTCACTTTTCCTGTCAATTTCACCCAAATACAACTTCTTTGGTGAGCTTGATTCGTCATTGTCGCTAAGTACTGGAGCGAGTGGATCATTCGGACCTGAGTATATCGACGTAGGTGCCAGAGGTGCCAGAGGTGCCAGAGGTGGCGCTCTATATCCATAGCCCCATACCATAGTTTCTGATGGATACCGCTGCATGATCTGAACGGATTTATCTGGAGGAGTAGCCGCAGGAGTTGCAGGCATTAAGCGTGCATTGCTCAGACTTGTATCTATCGACATGGGGTTGGGGTGTTGAGCACTAGACATGGCAGCTTGCGGCCATTGGTAACCTTCCGAAGGCATGCTTCCCATCACGCTCGAATTACTGGTAGGTGGAGTCGGGAAAGAGTAGATACGGTCTAATGAAGGTTTCGACGGCTGTGGACCAGGCAGAGCCATATGGTGGTGGTGTGAGTGTAGCTGGATGGATGGCATTACTCCAGACGGAGGTGCTGGGGCGCCGAGGAAATTATTGCGCATCTGGCCACCTGCCTCAGCCTTGCGGCGCTCAGCGGCGGCCATCGCCTGGTTGGTCCTGGTCTGGTTGGATGGATAGTATAGAAGAGCACTAATATTATGCACAAATAAGGGGTACAGCATCTCGGTGATATTCTCCTTATTGGCAAAGTCTAGAGCCCTCTCGAATGGGATCCAGACACCTCTGAGATGAAGCGGGCCACTTTTGACGACGTGCCTGACCTTCTCGGACTTCAAGATACCATCTCGCCTGCCTCTCGTCATACCAGCAACGTTGAGTAGCTTGGTGCCATTGATCATGTGGTTGTCCTCTCTCCTAGCTACGCAGATACCCCTGGATTCGACCTGGAAGCATAAACTGCCTTCATCTTCCCATAGGGTCGCTGTCACCCAGGGTTTAATGCCCGGTGGCGCTATCTGACCAGTCGTATCCATACCGGCAGGAGAAGTGTTCTTCATACCCGGCTGGTGCATGCCAAGCGGCGGAAGCACGGTAGAGCTCATTGAATCCGAGACTAAGGGCGCCGATTGTGGTGTCGTTAAGCCACTGGAATAGCCGTATCCGCGAGACGGAGACGGGCCATACTGAGTAGGGCCAGGTTGCAGTAATGTTGGATGAGGGTGGCCATGATGCGGGAGTGTGTTCGAAGTCACAGTCTGAGGGGAAGGGCGTGGTAGATGTGACAGGTGATCAACGTGCTTCTCAGTCGTTTGGTCTTCGGAAAATGTGGTGGCCATCGCCACCTTCGTTTTCTCTGTGTATAATTGAGATTTGATGGGTTTGACCGTAGTGAGCTCAAGCAATGATTTCGAGCTGTCTCTGTGGCCGTGATCTTGAGCTGATATGGGGCGGGTACACGATTTAACGTTTGGATAGTCTTGTTCTATGGTATGCGCTTGGCCACCCACCAGTCCCGCAAAGAGTAATGCGCGCAATTGCGCACTCACGCATGACAAGGATTGAAATTCGCGAGTCAGATCCCAGAAGGCAACCTCATTGCGGGGCAGCCGGCAAGGCATATTACACCACAGCCTGAGTGGTCGTCACATCATCCATTCGCGTAGAACTCCTGGTAAGTGCTCTATTAGAGATTCGATTAAGATCATTTTACACTCTGATGAATAGTCATGCAGATGTACGGGAATACTGTCGCATACCTTGGAGCTGATATCAGCCGTGTTTGAAGATGTGCATCACATACTATAAATTTGCCTCTTGTTGAGCGTACGTAATAGACGGTAGCTCCGGCGAATACATTTCGGTACTTAGAATCAACGGAATTTTGACAGGATGGCATTGTGAGATCCAGATGGAATGTTTCTACACATGAGCCAAACACATCAACATCTCTATGAGCCTGGTTCTTGCATGACTGTTCGGATAATCCCACGACTCAGGACTTTTTTTTAGGTAGCGAAACAAGGGTTGCTGATTGGTGTTGTGTCAAGCAGAACAAGAGACTCGCTGCCCTGGATCGCGGAAAACCATAAAGGTGTGGAACCTCAATTTACGAGATGGCCGTTTCTTTAATAGGTGAACAAGGCGATGAGAAACTACTAATACTATACAAAACTTTATTAATATCTGCACATGCGTGTTGAAAGTCGCTGCCTAATGTATACCCCGCAGAACCCGGATAAGTATGTACATATCACTACAAAAGCTGCGTCACTGTAACTCGAATCTTGAGCCTTGTTTATCTAACGCATGCTGCCATGAAATATAGAACTGTCTCTACTCTCATGCAGACGAGACAGCAATCCCAGTGTGGTCAACATGCCCGTCACCATCAAACCCGCATCCCACAACGCTGAATCTATTCCCGTTAACAAAAGAATTGAGCAAGCGAGTCAAATTCTTCAAGAGGTAGACTTGGACCAAAAGAAACGACAGAAGCCGCAGGCTGAAATTCTACAATCTTCATTCGACAAGGGCAACATTCCAGCTGTACTACTTGCTAATCAAAATGGTTTCGTGAGCGCTATCACGGCCGCATATGGCACCCACCACCATCTCATCATCCGCCCTGACGATATATGGCTTGCAATAATGGTCCAGTTCAGCGCGTATGTCAACAAGCATGCCGAGGAGTTGCGAGGGCTCTTTGTACCTCACCAAGACCGGAAAGAACTGACAATTGTTTACGAGAGGGGCACCCGTTATACTCTCGACTATGCCGATTTTGCCTCGAAAATTGGTGGATTAATATCCGATAATGTGGTGGACAAGGAGGTGTGCAGATGGATCACGCCTGACTTCAGCACGACTTTGCAGCATGACATCACCGTCGCGTCCATCGTCATGATGGGCACCTTGCAGGCATATTTCAAATACCGTGCCTTGATCACTTGCGGAATTCCTTCTGTCACGTTACTTGGAACAAAGGAGGATTACGAGCTCATTCTCGCTCGGTTGGAGAAGTTTACCATGTACGGCGAGGAGCCTACCACATTCAGGGCTCTCTTAGAACCAGTCATTCGAAACTTTATTCGGTCTTTTGATGAGCCCGAGCATGCGGAAGTTATTAATTTTTGGCAGAAAATCTGTCACTACAACAGGGGAAGTGGCTTCAACTCGTACACGGGATGGATCACGGCCTTTTGCTTTTGGAACAGCCAGGGTGAACAACAGATATATCGGCGAAAACGTGGCCTCAGCTTGGAAGGAATCCAGTACGGAAGCGTAGATCTGGATTCGATACCGGATGGCTTTGTCAGAGTTCCTGTCACGATCAACGAGAGAGGCGAAGAGTTCCAAGCTGAACTCCTTGCTGGATCATGCGGTATCAGCTGCACCAGTAGCAGTAACCCAGCGGAAGATGGAGATGTGAGAGTAGACACGATGCAGCCGCAGTCTGGGTGGTTTATCTCCATAAAGCCACAGTAGGTTGGAATCTTTGCAGTCAAAAATAAGCTACGATGTAGCTGCTGAAGTTAATAACGGAGTACGTCGGAATATATATTTCTTTTCTTTTCTTTTTGCTGGGTGTGATAGTCCATTGACATTCTCTCACGCCACCCGTATGGCCACGGCGTTGAAACTGGGCCCGGAGTTGTACTTTCGTAATTTGATCCCGCTCGATAATTCGTTCCGGAGGGTGTTATTCGCGAGCCCAATGAATATGCGATGATCTATTGGGGCTTTCTGGCAGGGACAGAGACCGCCAGAGAGATGTCAGAGGCAGAGTTGTGACGTAAAGGTATATTGTGCCCCTGACTCACCTGATAATGTCTTGATCAATGACTGTCTAGGTCTCTCGATTTGCAAGCGTGGCTTGCTATTGAAAAAGACCACTTGAGCAAGGAGTTGCGTGACTGTGTCCAAAAGTGTACCGATACTGCAGTGACTATTGACTCGAACGGCGACATAAATTGCTGCTGACCAAATATAGCACCAAAGAGAGTGACTATACATGAGTAGTGATAAAACATGGCCGCTAGCTTCATTTACGAGCACATCGTCTGGTTTTAGGAAGATATAATGATCCAGGGCATCGTGGAGTTGACCCAAGCCTCGTGGCCATGTAAAGAAAGCCAGTGATGCTTTGCTTTTCGGACCTACTGATTTCCAGCAGTATCACGGCGGCAGCACCATATACTGAAGCGATATCTACGATGAATGATGAGCGGCCTAGCTTCTGCTTAAGCTTACGGCAGACGGGGATGTTTATACACTGTCATCTGCATTCGGTATCATTTCTCGTCGAACCAAAGACAAGTTCAACTTCCCTTGGGTTTGACAACAAAGGTGAGATGGGCGTGTTATTTTCGACTACCTCCTTTCAGTGGCATCATGGTTGTTTTCATGCAAACACAGGCAATGCTCAGTCATGTTCCACGCCGCCGCCGTGCAAGCCAGTGTCTGCATTGCAGCCGATGACCGAGCCCTCATCAACAGCAAGCCCGAGGCGCGTCGAGAGTCCGGTGGATTTGAAAAAATCTCTCGTCAGATTCCGACACACTTGAACATCAATTTGGTCGATATCTGTCTTCATTATGGTCTCACAATGAGAGGTTGGTGCCTGTGGGGAGACCCCGAGTGGCAAATCTTTTCGTCTGCCCAAGTTCTGGTCTTGGTGAGGAGAAGCAGTGGCTGGACTGGACGCGACTTGTCAATACCCTGCTTGACTCTAAGAGAAACTGACGTGGCAATGCAACAGTCTCCTCAGGCTTGCAGTGTGATGATTCACTGATCAGCTTTGATGTTGATAGGTGGTCCGAGGATCAACGTCGAAGCTGCCGATTGCAAGATTTATGTTTCAAATTTTAATGGAAATTGCTCCTGGGTTCTTTGTTGACCGTCATCATCATCTACATTACTTACCCGATTATACTATACTATCTGGAAGTGGCGCGTGTATGCGACCGGGGGGTTTTGAGAGCCAAGCTTTGGAAACCAAGTCCGCCCCTTTTCTGTACATGATGCACGGGCGGTCAGTATAGCAACTTGCCGGATCACCATAGTGAGGCCGTTGGGAACCTCAGATACTTGCTAGTCTCCATTTCTGAGCCGGACCTATTGATGCACAATCCATCATGCCCTATTGGCAAATGGGATACTGCACAATAAGCATTTCAGTTCGTTCAACATGAGGACTGAGGAGGTACACAGTAGGTAAGCAGCCCGGGCAGCCCTACCTATATTAGCTGCCGATAGTAGAACCCAATGCAGAACGGAGGACATGGCACGAGCCTCCTCCTCTCCAGGCCTCTCCTCTGTTGGTTGCAGCAATTGCAAGAAACATGTCAAAAGGATCCAGTTTGTCCAGGTGGCGGCGTGCATTAGCGGTAACCGCTAAGACTATGAAGGTGAGACAGGAGAGCACCGGATCTGGGCAGTCGGGTGCGATACCATCACAGAACTTTCTTTGCTGGCCACTCGTCGTTTTTCGCAAATGCCGATCGACAGACCTAAACGGCCTGACAAGAAACGACGCAAGATAAGGCGTTCTTCTATTTATGATGACCCTTTCATCATTGTGCCAATAGTCGCAAGTATGAACCGGGTAATGCTTGGAAGGGTAGAAAACCATCTCTGACAGTTTCATTGATGATGCAGAGAGCTGTACCACTATTATAACGGTCATGTTAAGACAGGCAAGATTGACTGCCATCTTCCTAGTAATATTCATTACGATGACCCACATTGGCTGAGCTGGAAGCGTTCTGGAAATGGGGTCTTCTTCTTCTGGAGCCTGGGAAATCTCCACGTAGCCAGGAACGTATCGCACCATGGCCGGAGATAATGCTCAATAGCAGTGCTAGCAGCAGTGGGACATCGCGAGTGAAGAGCACATGGCACGGTTCCTGGATGCTGCTGACTTCTGTCCCGCCCCGTAGCAATTGGTGGGAATTGTAATTAATATCCGACGCACTACTGCACCTTGGGCTTCGCAGCGTCCATCTTTGCACCGGCGCCCCTTTGGACCATTTCCTAAAATCGATAGACTTTTTTCTCATCTCGGGCCTCCAGCGCACCAAGCGTTGCAAGACCCTACCAAGCCTTTGCAAGCCCACCCAAACCACCCCCCCAAGCCTCTGTAGTCCAGGCACAGAGGTGTCAGATCTCTGTTAGCCACACTGACAAGGAGGCCGGACGCCAGCAATTTAGATCTTGACACGCAAGTTCGTAGATGTCTTACTTTGGTAGTGTTAGATATGTAATAGTAGTGTCACCTTTTGATCAACGGCGCCGGTTGATCGACACCTCGTGATGAACAGAAAAGAAAAAAAGTGATAATGCGTCTGGCGTACAGAGGCGCGCGCGTCTCGTGCATCCGTATGGACTCTCATGTCTTTTTGGAACAACCACAATTCAATTAATACACAGTAAATAGGCGCCAAGCTGGAATACTACATAACACTGACCATCGTTTTTACTGGAAGGGAACGTGCGTTTGCACCTCTGTTTTAGTACCTTCCAGCGATGCCCACCTGCCCTCCCCGCACGCTACAGTACCTAGGTGTTCTGGTGTTCAGTCAGGAAGGTACATGTTTGATTTTTGTCGGCACCGCAATCTCCCACTATTATCAGTCAGAACAGACCTTATCACTTCACTCATCTCAATAACAGTTGTACTACACACACTTTTAAGTTCCCACTGCAAGTTCACGAAATCAGACTGTCGCTGCCGTTTCAGCCTCCTCCTTTAAGCTTGGAGCCGCGTGTGGTCATTCAATTGTTCAGCGCGTCGCTCTGACACTTTCTGCCTCATCTAATGCGCGCCTTCTTACCCTCCGTTGATCGGTGCCGGATAACGCAACCGAACCAGCTGTTGCGCATTTCTGCCAAGTACCTAACACCACCACCATTTCTTCACTGCCGGAGGTATACTCACTTTTAGCCACCTGCTCTGTTGTACCAGTCTAGTGTACAAAGAGCCCCAGAAGCTCGAGCTTGATTTTCAATACCTAATTTCATATATCCATACCTGTTCTACTTTGTACTCAAACATTATCTACTGGTTCACCACATCCCAAGCTCTGATTTGCCTAGCCAGCCACAGATTTGCGCCTGGACTGGACTCGGCTTTGGCTCTGGACCTTCTGAATTGTGTGGTGTGCTGTCCTGTCCTGTTCTGTGCTGTGCCGTGCCTTGCTTCTGTACCTTGCAGCACATCCAAACAGCGATAGCTCTACCGGCCGGTAATTCGCCTTCTGCTGCGTTCAGTGGCCAGCCACTTCACCCGACTAGGCCATTCTACCCGCGACGAATCAAAGGTATCTGAGGCACTTGGATGTACACCTACTACTGCCAGCGCATCTGCAAGCACATGTTGCACAACCCAATCGACTTTGAGGCTCGCACTCCAATCGTTGTCCGTATGCTAGGTTCATGTTGCCCCAGATCCGCAGCGGATACCCATTCATCAACCTAAGCGAGAGGAGGGGGTCCCTGACATTCAGGCACACGCTGCGCTTTGGGCCCGCCCACCACGCCCACCACGCCCACCACGCCTACCACTTCCCCGTCCAGCCGTTTCTGCCGTCCCGTTCTACCTTACAGTACAATACATACAGCCTGTGATCGTCCACGTTCGGAGCGACTGCAGTTTTGGGGATCAAGGGACAGAGTGGATTGTTCTTGATTTGGGTGCTGGGTCCTCGGGGGTCCGTCGTCGAATTTCATAATCTTTTTTAGCGTACTGGCGCCTTACAAACAACAAACTCACCGAATATACAACCTAATTTTGTCCCAAGCTGCGCAGTTGTCGCCCTGCGTCGCATCGAATCGGGTCGGATTCGAGTACGAATCGAAAGTCGAGTCCCAACCCAGCCTCCAATTCACGACAACGCATACGAACAAACACTGCCCAACGGGGACACGGCATCGATCACGCGAGTCTTAATCAATTTCTTGCGGTACCACGTCCCCCGTTTTGTATGGCGCTATTCGACTGTGCCTGCTGTCCAACCTCTCCGGCCTGTCTAACCTGTCGTCCTCTGTCCCTCCCGAACTCAATCTTTGCCAGCCCAACCGAATGGACTCGACGCACCCGACGGGGAGTGGCAATCGCTCCCACCGACGCCGGCCCAATCTGAATGTTGACACATTCGCGCCCACTTCGCCCTCGCATAGACGAGATGTCGGCCCCGGAAGCCCGCCGCTGCTGCGCAAAGCCCCGGGATCTGCCAAAGGCAAACCGCCCGTGTCAAGTCGGGCGCTCAAGCTGCAAACTACCCCTTCCGCCTCGACTACTCCTTTGAACGGGAGAGACCGTGACTTTGAAGAATCTTTTCTTGACAACGACACCCCCGTGGATATGGCCAACAAGGAAAACGAGCCAGAATTCTCTCCAGAAAGCTCCTTGAAGTCGCCTGGCCATTACCGGGACTCTCACGATCTCTCGTTGCCGGCGCGCCAAGTCACTCGCGATTCTCTCGTCACGAATATGCTCTTGTCGCTGGACGCTTTTTCGCTATCGCAGATAAACACGCCAGCAACCCCATTGTCTCCCTTTGACGAAGGTGGCACCACTTACGGTTCCATGTCCATGGGCGGAGATAGAGACGACATGATCAGAACAATGTCGGGCATTTCGGCACGTCCTGGCCGCGGTATGCATAGTTCTTACGGCCATGGCCATAGCTACACTTATAGTTCCGACCTAGAGGGAACGGACGATGGCACTAGTCGCATTTCGAGTCAGTTCTCTCGTGGCCGACGCAGTAACAGCAGTTCTGGCTTCCAATCGGGGCTTGGCCGCATCAATAGCATGCAGGAGACATCCTCTGCTCGCGCCAACACTATGACCGGTGGGAGACCCCTACATTCCAGGGGAGGTAAAGCCAGCAAAAACAGCAGCATAAACAGTTTTGATGCTGGCGGCACTGCACATGTCCTGGGTAACCATCGCATCACACATGGCATTGGCCGAAGATCTTCAAGTTTCGACTACCCTCCATCCAATTCTGGAAATACAGCAGTCGATGCAAACGGCGCCTGGAATATTGACTTTTCGAACTCTCTGTACAACCCCGACGACGAGGGGGCGCCGACTCCAACCATACCCGGAGGACCACGCCGCCCATCTGCAGCTCTTCTGCCGCCTGCACCCCCATTAGTACCTAAAAAGCCTGAGCAAGACGAACGCAAAAGAAGCCTGCGTTCTCGCGGCTCCACCACGACTGGACGAGCACAATCGAAGCATCGGCAGCACGAAATGACTTCCCAGCCTGCAGTCCATGATTTGGACTCGGCTCCTGCACCCAATGTCGGCTACGAAAAGCAACAGCTAAGGGAGACTTCTGCCACAGCCCCAGTACCGCCAACGCAACCAAAAGAGCGTCCGGGTTTCTTCCGAAAGATATTCGGCGGATCGTCAAAGAACACGCAACAAATCAGTCAGGAATCATCCGATCCGGTTCCTCCTGTTTCGACACCATCGGCTGAAACAATTGAGCGTCCAACCTCAAAGACACCCCAGCATATAGCCTCGCAAATAACACCTTCGTCAGCCCCTCCTTCAAGGGACTCGCATCAACCGCAACAACTTCCTCATGTCATTCAGAAGAAGTCTTCCTTCTTCAGGAGACGGAAGAAGTCTATTGCCGAGCCGCCACCTGTGCCATTGCCGCCGCCAAATCTGGCATCAATTCCAAACAAGGCGAAAAAGGTCTTGGATCCCATGGATTTTGATGACGATCCGATCGTACTTCCCAGTAGAGTGGAACACAGTCCTGCGAGTAGTTTGCGCCAGGTTATGATCCCCTATCTCAAGAATAGCAATCCTGCAACACCTAGTGGACTTCTTCCTCCACGCATAGAAAGAGAGACTGTATCTCCAGAATACGATGTGGAAGATAGCGAGTATGAGCGGAGACGGAAGACTCGCGGGTTCTCGCCAGACTATGACCCAACACCGAACGCAACAATCAGGCCGGTCAAGTCACAATCGGCACTCAATAGTCGCAACCGTGAATCTCTCAACGTCGACGTTCCGAGATTACCAACTAAAGCCAATGGTGCAGCACGTGAGCTTCCGGAATTACCGGGCGCAAAGTCAAAAATTGGTCGAGACACCACATTCTTTGAGGATAACAGTGATACCGAGGTTGACAAGTCCAACATTCCTGCGCCTGAACACAGGAGGCCATCTCTGCTGAGCCCGTCGGACTCCCAAAACCTCCCGGGCGGATTCCCGACCCCTCCTAGCACTACTCCGACGAAGGAGTTACCTCAACCACCGCTAACGCCTGAGCGCAAGACAATGAATGATCAATTTTCTTTGAAGGAAGCCGCTTCGCCTACTTTGGTGTTACAGCAGAATGTCTCCAATGAGGAAGGCAAAGCTCGCCCGGATAGTCTGGGACTCCCTATACAGACACAAATTACTAATAGTCCAGGCAAGCTGAATGTTTCGGGCCGCAACACGCCGCTTCGTACTCAATCTACGTCGAGTCTTCCCAGTGTACATATTGAGAGTCCAGAGTCGAGCGCCAAACCTGTCGGATCCCCATTGGACGAGCCCGAGATCACTGTCGGTGAGCCAACCGAGGACGACAGGCAGAAGGCACAGCGTATCTTCGATGGCAGCGAAGATTTCATTCAGAAAGAACGAGCAGCAGCATGGATGGGCGAGGAAGGACCTGTGCGGCAACGAACTCTCATAGCCTACATGGAGTTGTACGACTTCGCCGAGAAGAGTGTTTTGACTGGTCTGCGCGAGATTTGCGACCGGCTCATCCTTCGAGCCGAAACGCAACAAATCGACCGAATCCTGGTGGCATTTTCTGAACGCTGGTGCGCGTGCAACCCGAATCACGGTTTCAAGGCAATGGGTAAGATTTTCAAATCATATTATTATTCCAAAAAGCCGCTCTACTAACTTTTTTTAGATGTCATTCATACCATGTGCTACTCGATAATGCTCTTGAATACGGATCTTCATGTTGCAGATATTGAACACAAGATGACACGCAGTCAATTTGTCAAGAATACCATGACCACCGTCAAGGCCGCCTTGGCCGACTCTGTACCGGATGCTTTCGACCGCCCGAGCATCTTGCCAGGCAGAGGCTCCATGCTCAGCCCGCATGAGAATGAGTCGCCAGTCGCCACTGAGCAGGAGAAGAAGAATTGGCGAGCGTCTTTCATACCACCAAGATCTGAATCAAGGCTCGGCGACTATGATCAGGAGTCTGAATCTTGTGGTCCTCTCGTAAAAGCACCCTTTAATGGCACGATGCGCCAGTGGGAGGCACAGATGGAAATCGTGCTCAAGGATATTTACAACTCAATCCGTGATGACCGTCTACCACTTTTCGGCGGTGCACCAGAACCACCACCGCAACAGCAGCCGGGAGGTCTATTTGCAATGAACGTGCTGAGGCGTACACCCAGCGTTATTAGCAAATCTCCTTCCGAGTCTGCTTCAACCACTAGAGGTCGTCTGGAAGGCTCTGGTGGACCGAATGGACGTTGGAGTTCCAAGAGTCGATCGCGGCCGCGTCTCGGAACTGCTGGCTTTTCATCTAGCCGAACGAGCTTCGACGATGGTAATTCCATCTGGAGCCCTGCTGGATCGTCGGCCACCTGGAGTCGCTATTCTTTGGGTCGGACCCAAACGTCGCCGTCGATGGACTCTCTGGGTTCGCATTATCTGCACGGCGATTACCAGCAGTCGATGGGTTTCGCTAGTGCCCTCTCTCAAGCCATTATTCGCGAGGATCACCAGCTTGAGCTTACACGCTCGGTCATGAGTGAAGAAGTCAATGGCGCTGCCCTCCTGGACGACGAGTCACTGGAACTGACGGGACCTCCATGGATGAAGGAAGGTATCGTCATACATAAGCATCATCTTGACGGTATCGACAAGAAGGCTAAAGACCGGAATTGGAGCGAGGTTTTCGCTGTTATTCAAAAGGGACAGTTGAGTCTTTTCTCCTTCTCAACCAAGTCAACGCGCCAGAAGACACGTCTGGGCCGCAAGCAGGGTGCTGGTGCCGTGGTCGGCGGTGGCAATTGGCAGGAGAATGCCACCAACCTGGGTACTTTCTCGCTTCGACAGACGCTCGCCTCCGCACTACCGCCCCCTGGCTATTCCCGAACCCGACCCAATGTGTGGGCTCTTAGCCTGCCGACGGGTGCCGTGCATCTTTTCCAAGTAGGCACGCCTGAAATCAGCAAGGAATTTGTCCTTACGGTCAACTACTGGTCTGCGCGCCTTTCTACTCACCCGCTGGTCGGTGGTATCTCCAACATTGAGTACGGTTGGAGTGACGCCTGTATCAATACTGCTCTCGTGAATGTCATGAGCAATGACACGCAGAATACGACACGGCCTGGTTCGGCTGCAGCCGGGCGCACCTCGATGCACAGCCGTAACGGAAGTCGCCAAAGCAGTCTGAGATCTAGTTTTGAGGTGGGAGGTTCTAGTGTTCGTGCCAAGCTTCCTGGTGATCGCATTCACATCTCCGAATGGGCACCGCCGGCCCAGTCCATGCGGCCCTCCGACTTTTCCGAATCCGAACAACTCGAAACCCTCGAGGCGTATGTTAAAGGCATCGAAGATGAGTTGCAGAAACATAATCAACTCCGATCGCCAATGCTTCTGGCATTCACTCCCAGGGGTAATAACGCAGCCAAGGCCATGGCAAATTGGGAGAAGAAATCAGCCTACCTCCTCAGGGAGATTGTCAAGTTCAGGACGTATGTCGACTCTCTCCAAACGGCCAATACCAGAAGAAAGGAGATTTATGATGAAAGAGAGATCGCCCGACGCGCTGCCCGTGGCGATCACGACGACGAAGAGACTATGGAGGCTGAAGATGACCATGAGGTCTAATTCGAACGGAGAGAGAGTTTTTGATCTCATCTGTTCAAAGTTTTTGCCATGTATATTTTTTTTCTGAGCGATTCTCACGAAGTAGAGCTCAGCGCCTACGACTTTTGATCTGCCAATCCTGACGAGCATAGATGGTCGCAGGCAATGCTTTCGCATGTTCTTGATACCCGGTTTGGCGCACTTTTATTTACATCATCTCTAATTTTTGGTACGAATGTTAGCGTGTACAAAACGATCACGGATGAGGAAATCGGCTCAAGGGGCAGGTAAAACACAAAAACAAAGAGGGTGTTGACCATACTATACAATAAATAGCGGACCTGGTAAATAAAAATGTCATAATCAAAACCAAGAAAACATGTCGGCGTGATGTGTATGAAATTTAGATGTCTCTCGGTGGTTGGCAGTAAGAGGCTCACTAGTGACAAGATTATTTTGCTGCTTGCTATTTGGGGTGTTTGTACATTTCTATGGGAGTTTGGATCTATTGTATATATTGTATAGTGCAAATGCTGGTGCAGGTATAAAGTTCTTGCTCAACGACACCCGATCGATATATATTTGATGCCTCATACATGTTGACCAGATGACTGCACCTCATGTGGTTTCTCATCTCCAATAATCACTGCCTCGGCGTACTGGACACACGCTGCTGTAGTTTCTGCGAACCACCCCGCTTGTCCGCCTCGACATAGGCCTCCGTATCCTCGGGCGCGGGCCAGTGCCACGACGAGTCGGCCTCGGCGATGCGGCTCATCTTGGCGTCAAGCCGCGCGCGCACGGCATCGTCGAGACGCGGTCCGCAAAAGGCCTCAAAGGCGCAGAGCATCTTGGCGACCATGAGCCGGCCGCCGTCGCCCTTGCGCTCCACCTCCTCGTCCACCAGGTCCTTGTGGTCGAGCACCCAGTCGAGCAGCGCCACCATGGAGTCCGTGTCCTCGAGAAAGGCGAGGGTACGCATGTACCCGTGCAGATGGGCCGGGGTGACGGGGTGTAGGAAGGCGGCGAGCTCGAATCGTTTGGAATCGGGAGACGATGCGATCGGAGTCGTCAGCTTTCTAAACATGACTCGTAGGGCCTGATCGGCTGAGCGGAGCAGATTGCTGGTGCGTGAGTCTCCGTGTATTAGACGAACTGGTAGATGCGAATCGGCATGCCGCGAGTCCAAGTCAGCGCGGACAAACAGCGACACGGCTAATTTCTGCACGGTACGGCACAGATACAGGAATATCTCTGGATCGGTGCCCACGCTGGTTTCGATGCTGTCATTAACCTGGAGGAACAAGTCCAAGGCCTCGACGTCGTTGGCTACTCGTTCGTTCTTGTTGACGAGCGCAAGGTTAGGCCTCGCCAGTGAACGACAAATGATTTGCCAAGCTGGGCGAAACGTTGCCGCCTCAGTTGTGCCAGGAGCCAACCTAGCCTTGGTAAGCGTAATGGCTTGATGTATTTGGTTCAACTCGGTATTTGATATCTTGTTTCTGCCACGTCGATCCGGGTGTAGACGACATAGTAATTGTATATAACTTCGAAAGACAAGTAGAGGTATCCGACGCAAAACGGTGTGAAGATACGCCTTGTTTGACAGCATGTGAGCTACGGCATCGGCATTGATAGTGCTATCTCGTAGGTACTGTTGTCCTTCGGCGACAGACCGGGCATTCGACACGAGGTTTTGGAGACATATCCCTTGTGGTTTTATTCCTTGGCTCAACATATGTTGGTAGAGGCTTTGCAAGGTAGGGGGTGTCAGTCGAGCTAGTTCGTATTCGCTAAAATTGCCGTGGTGGACTGGAAGCGTCTCCCGGGAGTCGCCAGGTAAGACGTCCCTCGAAGAGTGCGACTCGGCAGCTTGAAGTTTCAGGAACATCTCAGTATAGACCTGCAGGGATGGTTCCACGTCTGTGAAGGAAATGAAAACTCTCCAGGCCTCTTGGGAGTTTCTTGTAGCGCGCACCTTCATTGCCCAGACGGTATAAAAATTGTCCTGTTCCTTTTCGTTTGTCCACTCCCTGGGCGCAAGACTTCTGGTCTGTATCGTGGGCGGTTGGTTGGCAGCTTCGCCGCCAAGGACATTAAGAGCTCTCTCGTACTCATCTTGCGGATAACCCGCTTCAGTTGAAAGAGTTCCCGCTCTGACACTGCGCGACTGGTCCTCCTCGGGCGTCCTCTTGGCATCATGGCCAGTGAAATCCTGTCTGTAGGGCGGCCAAGACTTGGCATATCTCATCGCGACTCCACGCTCAGCCGCTGATTTCTTTTGTGCCACCAGAACTTTTCGGATGGCTCGATAGCTGAGTCTATCTATGACAAGCGGCCGTTGCAATGAGTCTGAGGTGGCAAGAAGTTTCCTTTGCGCTCGCCAATTGAATTCCATGTTGCGAATCGGCTCAAATGATGCGGGTCGGCTGAACTCGGATAGTGCCATGTTGAAAACACGGCATCGCTTATGATATAAATTCTCATCCTCTTCGATGTGGTGTAGATTAACGAGATAAGTACTTGTGAGGTCTGCGAGAGCTGGTATAGATCTCGGCCAGAAGGTCAGTACGCGTCGCGTGAGCCTCCGCAGGACAAGGATGAATTTTGATACGCCCAGTCGGACTCTGTGATCCTTTGGTGATGTATCTCCCGGTTGCTGTGGGTTACATGTCCGCGGAGTCAGGTACTCTTTCGTGATATACTCCAAAATCTTTCGCAGCGAGTCTGGAGATCGAAACGGGCGACCACTCGATAGGATGTTCATCAAGACAAATATTGGCTTTGGTCTGTCACTTGATACGAGCCGTGAGACACAATCATCCCCATTCTCGCCTGATAGAATCCAGATCCAATGGTCTATATCAGCCTCGCGCCAACCTCTCCTCTCCAGGCTGTTGAGGCGATCCTGCCACAGAGCAGAATTCGTTCTCGAAACAATAGCGGCCAGCTCTTTGTCATTCCCCAGATCTTGTTGCCTCAAAAGCTTCTGGAATGTCATCAATGGCAGCCGTTCACTGTTGATCTTGGCCATTGTCCTGAAGAGGGGGCCATAGCGACGGGCTTGCTCTGGGTGTTGGCGTTCGAGTCTTAGGGCCAATGCGCGACTCGGTTCAATCTTCAGTTTTGGGAAGCGGTGTCGTCTGGTACTGGTCAACTCGGACAAGGTTTGGGCAAAAGTCGCTCGGGTGCCCCAGAAAGACCCAGCTCGTCGTGGCACGATTAATTGTTGGGCGCTCATCGTAGATCATGAAGCAATGAATTCAGCCTGTCCATAGAGTGATTAGCTTGTGCTTGAATGCTTGAGACACACTATTCGATTACCGAGAGAAGATGTACTCACCTTCAAGACTCTATGTTGACTGAGATCAAACACCGGGTGCCAGCTCTTCGAATGGTTGGTTGGCGCAAAGCCGGCATTGTCACTTTCGCGAGCAGGCGAAGGCAGGCTGAACGCTCTGCCGCCTTTAATTATGAATCGGAGAGCATACGAGTCGCAAAGATGGACTCAATCGAAGTTGACAATCATAAAACAGAGCAACTCTTCTTGACCTCTGTTCTTCGCAGCATGGCAATCCAAAGTGATTGGCAGAACATGTACATCATTCAGCGGGACGCGGGTCGCGGTCTTCCATTAAGGTAGAGATGGAGCACTTTAAAGTGGGGAGCTGTCCGATAAGAAATTCTTATCGCAACTTCGGTCCCTGCTGTTACTGACGTACCGGGGATACCCGTCGTACCAGCATGGTGTAATTTTTGGCCGAAGTATCAACAGTGCCCATGGCATTTACTTCCTGTTTTCTAGTTTGCAAACATTCCAACAACTTCCCAACTATTGCAGATTCGCACATTTTCTGCACCGTCTATGGCGAGAATACCGCCATGATGCGACGATCAACACAAAAGATCACGGCCCCATTGGCGCGGCAACTTCACACCACGAATCTGCCGACCCCACGACCCCAGCGCTCTTTTCACCAGAGCACTTATTTGGCGCTGCCCAGGAAACGCGACTTCTTCACATCGAATCACTTACTTGCGAGTGTCAACACGATCGTCGACTCGACAACGTCTCCCGATACTGTTGAAAATGGCAAGCAGGAGCAGCGGCCGCCGGTGGTTCCCCCGATGAAGCGGAAGCCCGCCCGATCATCGGCTGCTTCCAAGAAGAACCTTCGTGCCACTTCCATGGTCAAGAAGTCCAAAAGAACAGAGACTAGAAGCCCCGTCGCCGAGGTCGCTGATGATGCTAGCGATTACACGCATACAATACGGGCCATTAATGTGGCCCAATCATTTGACATGGAAATGGTTGAAGAGTCTCTAAGAGGACATGGATTTGCCATTGATCCAGATAATGCAGGACTGGATAGCAATGCCGTTGTCCATGCGAGATCATACAACAATGGCGATATTTTTGTGTTCAGCTCCGGCACTGTAGTGTCCTGGTCCGTCCCTGCCGATGCGGTGACGCAAATTGCGACTCGGCAGTTACTCAACGCGGCGAACCTCCCACATGTGGCGGATCTGGAGTTTGAAGATTTAGATTTCACCACTGATGAATCGAGAGACAATAGTTTCCTCAGGGAAGAGGAGGTCGTGCTCGGCACTCGAGACCAGTCTCCCGAGGGGCGTCTCGACATTACCATGGCCAAGATTGCGTTTTCCATGGGCTTGGCTCGGAGCACAAAGCTGGCAGTGCTGGAGAATAAGCTCAATGAGTTTCTTGAAACGGCCAGGCCTGTAGCCCGGACACTCGCAGGTGGTTCCGAACTACCTCAGAACCACAAGACGGTTCTCAAGTATCTGGGCGAAATTCTCGGCCTCAGATCCCAGCTCAACCATTACTCAGAGCTCACCGACGATCTGCCAGACATTTTCTGGGACAAAGATTCCAAAATTGAGAATTACTATAATACTGTCAGCAGAATTCTCGATGTTAATCCAAGAATCCGGCAGCTCAATGCTAGGATCGACTATGCATATGAGACCGTTAGCGTCATGAGGGAAATGTCCAGCGAAAAGAGAGGGCACCGGCTTGAATGGATTATTATCGTTCTCATCTCTGTAGAAGTCGTATTTGAGCTGAGAAGGATATATCGCGAGGAGTTTCAGGAATTTGGCGCTGAGAAAGTTGCTGAATCGGCTTGAAAAGAAATGATTTTATTAGAAACTGTAACCAATGATACCCAACTCTATCTCTTATAGAAACCCAATTTCCTTTCCCTCAATGATTTGACAGAAAATAAAAAGAGAAACAGGCTCAAGATGGTCGTAGTTCATTGGATATAAAACGAATTGCTATCATGCTCTAACTTTCATTCGGCATAAGTGTATATTGATTATATACCAAAATGTGAATGCACTAAATATGCAGGCCCCAGCGCCACTTCCATTGAATACTCGGGCTTCCGTTTGCGTTCCTGCATTCTTTTGTTGTTCTGGTCGCGGTTTAAGGAATGAAAAGAGCGCCCCCACCTTACCCCATTAGCTCCTTCCCTGTCCAATTAGCGCCGAATAAAGTCAATTTTTGAATTGACTTCGACCCATGATCGTGTATGTATTCATTCACTTCTCAAAGCAGTCAGTTAATTGCCATTGGAATGGAAGTCATGTCTTAGTGACTCTGCCAAACATTCTTCACTCAAATCTTGCCGGTCAGATCATATTACCTTCACGAATTTCGTCATTTATCACACTCTCGTTAATACCCTATAATACGACTTGTGAAATTTGCCATGAGTCGCGACGAAACTGCTGCGCGTCAGCAATAGACGTTTATTTTTTGGCTGTGAATTGTCGACGACAGTGGAGGAAATTTCTTGGGGTTTCGATTTTAATATTCGAGATTGGCTTGGGTTGTTTCTCACCAAGCGCGCCTGCTATACTTCTGCACGAAATGGCACCCAGGTGAACGCGTTGAAGAACATAACCCCCCACAACCATCAATTCACCGTCGAAATCAACAATGCACAGGGCACTGCGATCGAACAGTGGCGGGAATTCATGGGCAAATTGCGACCTCCAAAGGTAGTCTTTGATGAGTCACGAAAAGATGGCTGAGGAAGATCATGACTTCTCACTCCGCCCATCGACTCCAGATGGGCACCCCAGCATGTGGACCAAATTCGGCGACTCTTTTATCTATGAGAACGGGACAAGCACCCCAGAAGGATTCTTGAACATGAGCCAGTCACCACGTCTGTCGGAATTCTCTTTCGGTATTCCGGAATTGGAAACGTCACGAACTGCGAGCCCAGCAACCCTTCTGGCGGTGAATAGCAGTGATGAGGATGTGCCACCAGATCCTATTCTTGAGAATCAGACATCTCCAAGGCAAACTCAAAGCTTCCAAGAGACTTTGAACGAAATCAAACACATGCCCAGATCCAGCAACATCATTGTTGACCTCCCAAAATCAACATTAGTCCACCCACGCTCGGCGTACTCCGGATTCATTCCGAGCGCGCCTCATGTCAGAGAGCATGAAGCGGTCTCTGCACTTCTCGATGCTCTGGACAACACGTCGGATGAGTTCATCGAAATTGGCTTGACAGACTTCACCATATATCTTGACAGCGCGATATATCCAATCGAGTTGCGGCCTCTTCATCAACTCGCGACGCAAGCAGCAGGCGACAAGTTCTACTTTGACGGAATCCTACACCATGGCGATCAAAGATATTTTGTCCAAAAAATCCCTTTCCGCGAGCTGCCGATTGGTAATTACTGCGACACCGACAAACATTCTGTCAATGATCAAATTTGGATTCGATCTATGCATAATCGAAAGAAAGAGATCTACTATAAGCTGGAGAAACCATCGACAGACTATGAAAGATACTGGGTACCATTTCTTTGGGTCGCGGATCTAGCGAAACATGTGGTTGACTACTGCTCGCATCTTCAACAAAAGAAAAGAAAAGCTAGGCTCGATGACTTTGGTTCCAACTTTGCTGCCTACGTCAACGAAACTCATTCTCAGTCAGAAGTCTTTCAAAGGTGGTATGCAACGCATGGATCCGCTGATTTCCGTACTGCAGTGGCCGCAAATATTGACTTCATCTGGAAAGAAGCACTTGGCTTGCCACATCCTGATTGTAAGACTGCTACTTGGCACGATTTCTGGCGCGAGATCAAGGGAGATTACTATACACCAATGAAGTCATTGCCCAACAAAAAACCCGCAACCATCCCAAAGACTGTCGTCACGCCTTATGTTTTCGACCTCTTCAGCCATATGGGATTTGATGCCATAATGAAGGCAACAACAACGAGCCATGACGTCGAGATGGACCACATCCGCCAGGTCAATAATACGCGTGGGAACAAACTTGTGTTGCACCAAGGGCAGAACAGACTTAGAGACCACGATGATTTTGTGGCGAGTATTGAGGTTGGTGATGTTATCTCGACTCCACCGGATGACCGCAGCACAGGCAGCAAATGGAAGAGAGAAACCTCAAAGCATCATGATGCCGATTACGTATGGTATGGCATGGTTCAAAAGATACATCTAACTGAGGATGGACATAGATCCTTTGACGTGATCTGGATGTACCAGTCTAGGGATACGCCCTGGGCCTTGATGAAATATCCTTGGTCAAATGAGTTGTTCCTATCAGACACATGTACGTGCGAGACTGCTCGTATTGATGAACAAGACGTGTTGGCTACCCATCAGGTGGCTTGGTTTGGTGATCATTCGTCGGCAACCACTGACCAACTGTTTGTGAGGCAAACGTACTTGGCAGCAGAGAGGTGTTGGGTTGCACTTTCAGAAGATCACATGGTGTGCAATCATCAGAAAAAGGGCAAGCACCGAAGTTCGCACATACGGTACAGCCGAGGGGATACAGTCCTTGTGAAGCTGCCAAAGTCGACTCGCCTAGAGCCATGCATCATCGAAAGGCTATACAAGGAGGACGAAAAGAGATGGGCGAGACTGCGCAAGCTGCTTCGGCGTCACGAATTGGAATTGGGAATTACTTACCCCCCAAACGAGCTCGTTTACTCCGACCAGCTTGTTGAGATTGATTCCAAGAGAATTGTCCGACATTGCTTAGTCAGAAGTTTCCTTCCCGATGATCCAATCTGTTCTCCGTACAATCGAGGGGGCACTGGTGATACCTTCTACTTTACTACCAGACTGCTTGGTGGCGATTCGGGCAAAATCATAGCTTTGGATGACACGGATTCTTTTGACTTTCGACAGGGATTCCTTCCCGAGGACAGCGGTGCAAAGCGAAAGCTTTGCGGCCTAGATCTGTTCTGTGGGGGCGGCAATTTTGGTCGGGGCATCGAGGATGGCGGCGGTGTTGAAATGAGATGGGCGAATGACATATCTCCTAACGCTATACACTCGTACATGGCCAACTGCGCGCCAGATACGTGCAAACCATATCTGGGTTCGATTGATGATCTTCTTGACCGAGCCCTTGTCGGCGATTCTAATGTGCCACGACCAGGAGACATCGGATTGATATCTGGCGGCTCACCATGCCAAGGCTTTTCCCGGCTGACCTCGAAAGGTAATCAGCAAAGTATGAAGCAGTTCAAGAATCGGTCGCTAGTTGCGTCTTTCGCATCTTTCGTGGATCACTTTAGGCCTCAATTCGGGCTTCTCGAGAATGTCCTCTCCATGATCAAAACAGGCGACAAGCGGGATGAATGCTTCTTCTCCCAACTGGTTTGCTGCCTCGTCGGCCTTGGCTACCAGGTACGGATCATATATGCTGATGCTTGGTCCTACGGAGCTCCCCAGTCAAGATCCCGCGTATTCTTGATTTTCGCCGCTTTGGGAGTACAAATGCCCAAGGCTCCTCCCGTGACACACTCTCATCCACCTGGTACGAAAATTGGGACCATGGGCAAGATGTCGAACGAGCAACCATTTGGCGAGAGGCTTCACGCGCCAACGCCATTTGATTTTATCAGTGCTTCGGCGGCTACTCGTGATCTACCCAACATCCGAGATGGGAAAGCTGATATCTGCGTTCGATTCCCTGATCATCGGGTCTGTGTCGGCGTCACTACACGGACAAGGGTCCAATTCCGTCACATTCCGATGCGTCCGTTTGGGATGGGCTACGACAAAGCCCGATACGGATATTACGAAAAAGGCAAATACGTCCCGGGCACTATATCGGACGATATTCGCGACGACTTCTTTCCTAAACCAACGGAGTTCCGACTACAACCAGGAACCAAGGCCTGGAGCCGCGTTCACCCTCATGGCTTGATTCGAACTGTTGTGACTGCTTGCGGACCAACAGACCGTCACGTGGGCCAAGTGAGTCACTGGCAACAAGACCGTCCCTTGTCTGTGATGGAGGTTCGCAGGGCTCAAGGCTTTCTAGACCATGAAGTCATCACGGGCACGCGTCGCCAGCAATGGTACATCATCGGCAATAGCGTAGCACGACAAGTTGCCCTCGCGCTAGGCCTTGCCATCCGAGAGGCATGGTTTGGTTCATTGTACGAGGACAACTCGGGTGTTGATCAAGCTGAAATTTTGGAAGATGAATTTGCTATGATTGAAAGCTCTACAGAAACACACTTGCCAGCCCACCAAGAAACACCAGATGGGGCTGAGATGTTGAGCAGGGCAAGACCCGACATTTTCTCGGATGGGAATGAAGATTGCATTTCGACTCCTGCCACGAGCATTGACGATCCTGTTGCTCAGCGTCCAGTGATTGTGGAGTTGAACGGGCGTCTCAAAAGGGACAACGGGCACGGGAATACGGAGGATGTGTTCGCTAAAAGATTGCGGTTAGATGCTGATACGGCATAGCACAGCAGAGAGCATAAGGCGGGCGGATTCTTGTCTAATAGTAGTTAATTGTTCTTTGAATAAGATACCCACATTGAACGAAATGCTATCATATCAGTTATGATTTCAGTGAGAATGAATACACTGGATAGATAATGACACTGAATTGAGATAAATTTTGCCATATTCTTCTGTTCCAATGTTCTTGGTATAACGTGCCTTGTTATCTAGAGCTCATATATCTACCGTCTTTCCATCGAAGCAATGTGCGAACATGGTCCCCGAATTCCCTTGTGGCAAGTCAATTTGACTTACGCTCATGGGGATTTGGCCCGATACTCGAGAATGAGATTAAGAGTGCTACTCTTCGTCTTGTACGTCGTCATGAAAACGCGTTCAACAATAACCAATGTGATACGCAGGTTGCGACCAGGATTCCCCATATTCTAGAACGAGACGTCCTCCAATAGCATTGATTAAACGTTCGGCAGTTTCTATTAACATCGCGGCAGCCATAACAGGCGACCCTGTTGCGTAGCGTCAACAAAGTTGAGAAGAAGAAAGCAGCTAATTGAAGGGGGATTGAACCCCAAGTTTTCACAAAACTCCCACCAACCACAAGCAGGAGTGCTACACTCCGCATCACATACTCCCCTGCATCCAGCTCAGCCCAGATATTCTCTGAGGTCATCAAAATCTCTCTAGAGCTATATTTACAGTCGTTATATACCGATGCAGATTCGACGACATCTAGGGCCCCGCGTGTCCTGGTAGTATTAGCCCCTTTCATCGCCACAAAACGGGGTATACCCTCCTTGGCCCAAATCGGGATTTCCCATATTCTCTGAAAGAGATTCAAGCACGCCATTCGTGCAATCATGGCTACTTGACTCAATCATGATAAAACGCCAAGACGGCGCTCCCATCGCAATGGGTGTACAGGATAATCAACATCTGGCGCAATGTGGTCTGCGGCCTACGCAATATCTCTTGGCGCCTTTGACCAAGCAAAGAAGCTTTTCGACAAGCTTTGCTTGGCAACGCTCTTGGACATATAAAGCAATATGGACTTGCTCGATTCTTGGCGACGTCTCAGGATACAGGGTCTTGTCGCAAGCAGAATAACTGAATAATTCACCTTTACTACATTGCTCTTGGCACAGTCTAAGCTATATCACTTACTACACAAACTATGTCGATCCGTCTCGGTGCAACAACTCTGCTCGGCCTCGCGGCCACGGCTTCAGCCGCCACGACCAACACGAATCTGCAGACCGCGTTCCCCGCGTCGTCGGGGACGAGCGCCCTGGCCGCCGTCCAGACCATTGCCGCGGGGGCGTCGTTTGACGGCGGCATGATCCAGTGGGACCGGAACCCCAGCACCTGCAACGAGCAGGCCGAGGGCGGCGACTCTGATGCCGTCTTCCTCTTGGAGGACGGTGCCACGCTGAGTAATGCCATAATTGGTAAGCCCTGTCCAAACATTATGAACAATGATGCCTATCTTAGGTAGGTGTACACGAAGAATATCTGTACTGACGTAGATGTTCTAGGCCCCAACAATGGCGAGGGTGTCCACTGCCTGGGCACTTGCACTCTAAACAATGTGTATGTCGACCTTTGCTGGGGTATTCATTATACTATCTGGGCAAACTTTTCTGACCTTGGTAATAATATAGCTGGTGGACCGACGTCTGCGAAGACGCCGCCACCTTCAAGGGCACCTCGTCCTCGGGCATATCCTACGTAAACGGCGGCGCGCCCGCAACGCCGAGGATAAAGTCCTGCAGCACAACGGCGCGGGAACGGTCGCCGTCAAGAACTTTTGGGCCGACACGGTGGGCAAGGTGTACCGGTCGTGCGGCAACTGCGACAGCCAGTACGCGCGCCACAGCACCTTTGACAACATCTACGTCACGGGCGCCGACGTTGTCGCGGGAGTTAATGGCAACTATGGTGATACTACGTATATCTACGACAGCTGCGTCGACGGCAGCTTGTGCTGGGAGTATGAGGGCAATGATGATGGCGATGAGCCCACCAAGACGGCTAGTGGAGCTACGGGCACGGCTTGCACGACGGCTAGTATCAAGACTAGCTGTTGAGCGTCTTGAGATGTGGTTTTATGTTATGTATTGAATATCGTGTACTATAAAAATTGAGTTTCTTGGTGTTGTTGTTGTGTATCTTTGAAGCTTCGAGTGTGATATCATAGCCCTCTGAACGTTTGAGTAGCTGTAAGTACATTTTATAACTATGACTTTGGTGGTCTTGATCTAGGCTTGTCCTAGGCTGGTGTGTTGGTGCCCTTGTCATGGAGCTTCATAGCGAGTGGGAAACTTCCAACCAGTCAGATCGGAAAAGCCTACTATAATCACGAATTTTTCTGCATGTATAAATGCTCGAGAGGAAGTCGATAGCAGTTTCAAGTATTTTGGACCCGTTTTACTATGCACAATTTGTTGAGATACTGCAGGCCGCCGGATATGAGCGATGTCGCTATCTCTCGGGCAAATGGTGGGCGAGGTCTTTCGGTTTTCGGCCCCTCTCCGCAGCAGCTAGCTTGGCTTTTCCGGCGGTCCCCATTCGCCGCCTATAATCGGATTTCCTTCCCGGCGCATCGGCGTGATCAGAACTAGGATATCCGAAATACCATCAAAAAATTCAATATTCTATAATTCACCTTATTAGAGGCGACTGATACTTGGCCTTCTGCCTGCACTAGTGATCATATCTACTGCATCACAATATGGCAGCACCACCACCAATCCAAAGCAGACCACCCTTCTCCACCTTGCCCCTCGACCCCGAGGGGCCTCCGGGCAACGCCTGGGGCCTGTACGGGCACAATGACAAGCTGGGCGCGCTCAACATGCTCACGCCCATGGTGGTGGCTTCGGCGGCGCGGGAGGAGATTCGCACCGGCGAGCGCGTCTCGCTCGACTGGTCCCTCGACAAGCCGTCGCACCCGAGCTTTGACCGGCCGTCGTTTGGTTGGGCCTTGACGAACCGGGCACACCCCAATGGGGAGCTGCGCACTGTCAATGATGATCACCTCAACTTCAATACGCAGTGTAGCTCGCAGTGGGATGGGTTCAGACATTATGGTGAGATCAGCTGGTCTATTGTTAAGCTGCTAAAACTTGAGATCTGGGGTCCGCTGACTGAAAGGTGGAAATAGGGTATCAAAAAGCAAGAAAGTATTACGGTGGACATACCCAGGGCGAACTCAATGATCCCTCGGTGATTGGCATTGATGCCTGGGTCGAAAAGGGCGGCATCGTGAGCCGTGGCGTCCTGCTCGACTATGTCGCCTTTTGCACCCGTCACGCACTGCCCCTATCGGCGCTCACCTCGTCCTCGATCCCGCTGGCGCACCTGCAGCAAATGGCTGCCGAGGCGAATTTGACATTCAGGGACGGCGACGTCCTCTTTATCCGCTCGGGCTTCACAGCGGCGTATGATCAGCTGAGCATGGCCGAGCAAAAAGCCATTCCGCAGCGGCCCTCTCCGGATTTCTTGGGCGTCGAGCCTACCGCCGAAGTACTTAAATGGATCTGGGAGTCTGGCTTCGTGGCCGTCGCGGGCGATATGCCGAGTTTTGAGAGGGCTCCAATTGCTGGCCCGCACACGGCTACCGGTCTGGCCTGGAAGGGCGAAAGCTGGGAAGAGGAGATGCAAGGCGGTGGACTTCTTCATCAGTGGCTCTTGGGCGGCTGGGGACTTCCGATTGGAGAAATGTTCGATCTGGAGGCTTTGGCGAGGAAGTGCGAAGAACTCGGAAGGTGGTCGTTCTTTGTCAGCTCCGTTCCGTTGAAGGTATGATTCTTCCTTTGGTGCTAGAATACCATATCATGTCACTAATCTGATTTCAGGTCCCGGGCGGCGTGGCCAGTCCACCCAACGCTGTCGCGATTTTCTAAGTTTTGCAAGGCACATATCTTTAGCGAGCATTTAAATTTAGCCATGTTGTATGATTCATTTCCTCGAGATATCTTGTGATTATACATCACCATTCGCGAATTTCTCCCCCAGGGCCGATGAACCCTGGGCTCACCCAAGCTGTCGCGTCCTTGGACAGCCTACGAACCTCTTCCTCATCAATCTCAATTCCAAGACCCGGGCCTTCTAGAATGTTGATGTAGCCTTTTTCCACCTTCCAAACTTCCGGATTCGTATGGTAGCTTGTCAAATCCTGTCCAGTGCTGTTATAGTGAATGCCTAGACTCATTTCCTGTATTGCAAAGTTTGGGCACGTCAAGTCCACTTGGACACACGCCGCCAGTGCAATGGGGCCCAAGGGACAGTGAGGGGCGAGAGCGACGTCGTAGGCTTCGGCCATGGCGGCGATTCTGCGCAGCTCAGATATGCCGCCTACATGGCAGACGTCGGGCTGTAAAATGTCTACGACACCCTTTTCGAGGAACGGGCGAACGTCCCATCTACTGTGAAGCCGTTCACCCAGTGCGATTGGGATACTCGTCAGCTTCGACAGAGTTTCGATCCCACCAATATGTTCAGAGAGCAGCGGCTCCTCAATGAACATTGGTGAGTGCGGTTCAAGCTTCTTGGCTAGTTGTTTCGCCATGGGCTGGTGAACGCGGCCATGAAAGTCGACGCCGGCGTCCATTCCCAATGCCTTGACTGCCTTTACCCTTTCAACGCAGTCATCCAACGCAGATGGCGAGTCTAGCCAGCCTAGATCCTCGGTACCGTTCATCTTGACCGAGAGGAAACCCTGCTCCCGTCGAGCTTTTCTGTGACTTTGTCAATAGATGCACGCGAGGCATTCACGTATGTCTTGCACTAAACTTACGCTTGGACTTCGACGTCGCCCGGCCTGTCCCCGCCAATCCAGGCATAGACTTTGAGTGTGTCTCTGACCTTTCCACCAAGAAGTTGATAGATGGGGACGCCAAGTTTGCGGGCTACAGTTTCCTGTTAGTAGAGTTGTAGTATGCATCAATGTCTCGAACTTCACCTTTGAGATCCCAAAGAGCTATATCAATACCTGATAGAGCGCTCATGAAGACTGGCCCTCCGCGGTAGAATGTTGTGCGCCATGACATTTGCCATATGTGTTCGATGTCACTATTCACGGATAAGTCAGCCATATCACATCTTCAATCGAGATATCGCAGTACGCACTCTGCCTCAAAGCCTCTGTATCGTTCAAACCACGCATCGAGGCATCCCTCCACAGCCTGGGTATGACCTTCCAGTGATGCCTCGCCCCAGCCAACGTTTCCATCCTCGTCGGTGATTTTCACAAATAACCAACGAGGTGGTACGCGGAAATACTCCATCACAGCAATCTTCCCCATTTTGAGTCGAGTTCAACGAATTATTGATGATTGTGTTCTTTTGGATTTAGCGTGATGATATGTCAAGTATGGTGAAGTGAACAGTGTTTTCTTTTCTGTTGTATTGGTCGTCTGTTTACATCTAGCTGCGAGAACATTCTCCATGGTTTGGTAAGTGTGGACTTGCTAGCACTACCGTCCCGCCCAGGTACGCTACCCCGCGGGGGTGTGTATCATACGTGGGGGCAACTCATCGGGGCCTCATTCGGAGACGATCTCTTCGGAAGTGATCGGTTCGGTTCGCCAATTGGAGCTGAAGGTACTTGAGCCACGACAAGCCGTTACATCAGGCGCCTGCAATCCACTGAAAGAGACTGACACACAAGCTGTCTCGTACGATCTGGACTGTTTGGTCTTTTAGTAATTGAAGTCTCTCGTTTTAGTTAGAGCTCCAGCTCCCCTCTAAAAGTGATCCAGCTCCAGCGGGCCCCATCACGAAAGCTGCATAGCTGAGGGGTTTCGGGGTATAGGCGGCCGAAAACACTCACGTGCCGACCGAATAGACCCATTATGGAGGCACCGGTGTTCGCAGCGACCATGGAATCACGACATTGGAATCGTGACAGAATAAATACGTTGATCAAGACTTTTGTGCCAACTTGATAGTTTTAGTTTTGGACCTCTGTTTACCCTTGGAGTGACAATCTTCATATACACAAATTTCACAATGGCTTCCGTCGCAAGTCCGCCCACGGGCGTCTACGTCCCCGTCCCCACCTTCTTCGCAGAGGCACCGGGTGAGCTGCAGCCAAAGGTCGACATCAAGACGCAGACCGAGCACGGCGTGTTCCTGGCCAAGAGCGGCATTCGGGGCCTGGTGCTCCTGGGCTCGACGGGCGAGGCCATTCACCTGTCCCGCAGCGAACGCAAGGATCTGGTGGCCGGCGTCAAGCAAGGGCTGGAAGCTGCCGGCTACAAGGACTACCCCATCATGGCCGGTGTCCTCACCAACGGCGTCGACGAGACCCTCGAGTGGCTACGCGATTACAAGGAGGCCGGCGCCCAGTGGGGTCTCGTCCTCGTCCCCGGATACTTTGGCACTGCTGCCAACCAGGAGAACATCAAGGAGTGGTATACTCTGATTGCAGACAACAGCCCCATTCCCATTTTAGTGTAAGAATTCATGCCACAACGGAAGAAATTTACAGATTGCTGACTTGAAACAGATATAACTACCCCGGTGTCACCAACCAAGTCGTTGTTGCACCCGAGACATATACAGCCCTGGCACAACACCCCAACATTGTAGGATGCAAGATGTGAGTATAAATCCAGAGGCGAAGAGAAAAGAGGCATTAGCTAATATTGTCACAAGGTCTCACGGAAACGTGTCGCATCACGTCCAAGTAGCCCTGGACCCGGAGATCGACCACAAGAAATTCAAGGTTTACAGTGGCTTCGGCCAGCAGCTCGGCCCCATTGTGCACTTTGGCGCCGCCGGCGTCATCGACGGCATGGCCGCCTGGTACCCCAAGACGGTGGTCCGCCTCATGGACCTGGCCGAGAAGCGGCCCGTGGAGCAGGCCGCGCTCGACGAGGCCCAGAAGCTGCAGTTCGCCGTGAGCCGGGCCCAGGAGTTCATTGGCAAGTTTGGCATCCTCGGCATCAAGGAGGCCGTGGCCCGCGTCGCCGGCTTTGGCAACCCCGACGTGGCGCGCCTGCCGCTCAAGGGCAGGATGCCCGAGGCCGAGTGGGCCAAGTGGCATCCGGTCTTGCTTGGAGGTGTGGAAAAGTTGGAGAAGTCACTATAGATTTATCGAGTTGGCACATTAAAAAAAAAAAACTAGCAAGTTGATGATCACACCTGCTTGAACCATCTTACACAATACTGGAATCTTTCAGAGCAATGAAACGATGTCAATTATCCAATATCAATTACGCTGGGTATCCTAATCACGCTGGGTATCCTACTCGACAATTCGTCTAAACCCAAAAAAGGTCTCAAACATACGATCCTTCTGGCCGGGAGTGAACTCCGAGGTACTGTAGAGGCGTATATGATCAGCGCTGGTAACTTTACGACGTGGCGACAATCGCACGTGGCTTTCAAATCACTTACCAAGTATCGTTAGTATAGGACATAAAGTTGTAGATCGGGTCCAATCCAGCCACATCCGGGCACGTGTCGGACGACGCGGGACAATCATAGACGATTCCGGTGGCCGGGGTGTCGGCAACATAATCGCCAGGCTCGTTGCAACCACCGGCAAAGGTGTGGTTCAAGCCGAACCAGTGACCAGTCTCGTGAATCGCAACATGGCCGTAGTAGTATCCGTCGAGCGTCGCATTGGGGTGCGGCACACCCGGCATGGTCAAGGCGCTAATCTCGCACAGGTCGGTGTAAAAGGCCTCGTCGCCTTCCTGTGGCAGAGCTCCGCCGACGGATGTTGGGAACGTGCAGTACCCAGAAGCGCCGGGCGACCACGGCGCGAAGAAGTAGAGGTTGAGCTCATCGTAACCACCCTTGCGCGTGGCGTTGAAGAAGGCCTTTTGCTCCTCGGGGTAGTTGTTCCAGGCCGTGCCATTGTACACCAGCCAGCCCGCGCCCGCCAGGTCATCGACGAGGCTCTCGGTGGACGCCAACGTCAGCGTGATATTGTAGTCGGCGTAGGTGTCGCGCAGGATATCCCACTGCGCGGCGATGATCTCGTCGGTCACGAGACCGGCATACTCTGTCGTACTGGTGATGTGGAAGTGCACGTCGACGGCAATCTCTGATGGGAGCGCAGCGGCTTTCTGCGAATTGGCGGCAGCGATACGTGAGAGACCAAACGACTGTACGGCGCCCTCTTCCTCACCAACCAAGCATCGCGCGCGAGTCGCGGCGACTTGACCGACACCAGCAAGAACGGCGGTGAGCGCGAAGGACTTCATGTTGTCGAATTCTCAAAAATTGACACGGACTGCGTCTGAAATGATTGCGCATCGTTCGTGAACGACAACCAGAGTGCCGCGCATCTTTTACTTATAGTCGTTTCTATATCGCCATGTATCTTTGTTCGTTTAAATTATATCCGTGTTCTGAGGGTTAGCGAGGCCTGCCCCCGGTCAGTCGCATTGATGTCGCTCCACTTTCCTCGTATTTTGGTGATATTCGCTCAATATGGCAGGTCGACTAGGGTCAAGAGCAACTTGGAGTCGCATAGTGCCAAGACATCAATACGGCATACGTGCCGAGACTCTATCGCAGATACTACACAAGTATAAACGATCTCTGGTTGATCGTATCATCAGTACTCAAACACGAGCTGTTTGTTTTGCACGATACTGTAAACCCTACCCATGACGATTCTCACAGGCTGAGCGCTGTGGTGTCGATACTTGACAACCAAATACGTGGTTCAATGTCGCAGTGCAAGTTGGAACTGCAAAAAGGTACCGCCCATGTAAATGTAGGTATTGCCCCTGCAGCTGCCAGCGACAAAGTTCATTCGATGTCATGAAGGAAAAGTGTTCAGGCCAGGGCAACGAAGTGATTGATTTTATCTGCTAGCTCTAAACCGGCTAGTCTCTAAACGTCATAATAGCTTTTGTGTCAAGACTCAATCCCACGCGCCAAATGCATTCGCATTTACAGCATTTACAGCTGTCCAGAGGCCTTGATGGAGATGGTACCATCGGTCTTACCCTGGCTGTTGAGGGACTTGGACTCCATCTTCTGGATGATCTCCTGGCCGCTGGCGACCTCGCCGAAGACAACGTGCTTGCCATCAAGGTGAGGAGTGGGGACAAAGGTGATGAAGAACTGCGAGCCGTTGGTGTTCTTACCAGCATTGGCCATGCTCAACAGGTAAGGCTTGGTGTGCTTGTGGTTGAAGTTCTCGTCCTCAAACTTCTCACCGTAGATGGACTTGCCACCAGTGCCCTGTCGTTGAAAGTCAGTACACGTGCTGATCAGCAATTATCAATGGGGGCTTAGCGTACGTTACCGCGGGTGAAGTCACCTCCTTGAGCCATGAACTGGCCAATGACACGGTGGAAGGCGCTGCCAGAATAGCCGAAGCCCTTCTCGCCAGTGCAGAGAGCTCTGAAGTTCTCGGTGGTCTTGGGGACATCGCCGTACAGGTCAAAGACGATGCGTCCCCAGTCCTCCTGGGAGCCCGAGGCTTCAAGAATGGTCAGGTCAGCATACGATGGCTATTGGGGAGAGGCAAGCGAAGACCTACGGCTCTTGTAGGCAATGTCGAAATATGTTTGGACCTGTCATATCGAGTTACGTCAGTCAATAGCTCTGGCTAGCTTCAGGTGAAGGCTGGTGGGTGCATGGGGTGACAGCTAGTTGCTTACCATTTTGACGATGTGTTCTGTTTCTCACAGTAGGCTGTTTGTCTCTGTGTGAATGAATTGAATGTGATGATGTTAAGTTGAAGTTTGGAAAATGCAGAAGATGGAAAAGGACCTACGATCAGATCTGAGACAGGCGGCTTCCAGATTTATGAGCCCCACGATAGCTCCAAGCTCTGCTGCAAGGTTCGTTCCTTCCTTGCGTACCTTTTTGGCTTTAGGGTTTCCTTCCTCCCTTTGAGATCACCAAACATGCTTCACCTGTGCCTTGGCCCACAAGTCGGTGAGCAGATCGCTTTGCATTCCTCAATCAGATTGGCTAGAATCAGTGGTACATTATGCAGGTCAGAGACAATGTTGTGAGGCGGGAGCTTTTTTGACATCATCTCGCCCCGCGCGGGGCCGTGCCTTCCTTCCACCCAGTGCATTGAGGGGCAAGAGGGGTAGCAAGTACGTAAATGTAGCTTGTAGCCGGTAGCTTACTGAGCTTACCTGACCTAGGGCTGCAGTCGATGCTAAAACAAGACAATTGTAGCCCTTCCGGAAGGCGCAAACATTCCAGATTCTTCCATGAAATCTAGCTGGTAGATGGACGATGGCCAACCAAAAGTCCTACTGCTAGCACGCTCCAAGGCTTCAATGTCTTTGCAAAGACACGTTGGGCGACCTCCAGCGACTTCTGGAGACAACGTGGGACGAGTCCTTCCTACTCCCCGTTACACACCTATAGACGATCAGGGGCGGCGGGGCTGAATGACGAAGCTAACAACTGTAGCTGCTGCGCACCATACGTGTACATACCAATCAACCCAGGTGGCACAGTGGGTATCTACTGCTATGTGCTCATTCACCAAACTCTACTAGGTGGCCTGGTAGCAGCAGCTTTCCCGCAACTCCAAGCTGGATTGAAATTATTTTCATGTCAATCCAGCTCGTTGACAGAAAATGAACCGTAAGGATTCGCTGAATGTCAACTAAGAAGCCTTGCATGTGTTGCAACATAGGTAGCTATCGGAGCTAGATGCCTACAAAGTAGAACATACGTTCCGCTGTGGGTGTCGCGGCATATGTGCCACGCACAAGGTCGGCAAGTTACTCTTCATGGGTTTGACAGGCATGTCCGGTACTTCGAGTCGTGGCAGCGCAGAGAGGCGCAGCCAGATTCCATAAAACACCGACTCGTCCAATGATCTTTGATTATTGACATATGTCGGGATCTCGAATTCATCTACTCTGTACATGTCAGACCCGTGCAGCCAAGCGAAGATCATGGCTGGTAATATAAGAGCACATAACTAAATGGACACGGAGGTACCATTTTGAGAGCTGTTTATGTGCGTTGATAGAAGGAGCAGAAAAGAACACTAACAAAAGCTCCGTTGCAGCTGGAGAAGCATACATTATACAAGTACGATTCCAACAAGCTGACCTCAATAAAGACGTACATAGTATGGTAATTTTCTGAGACTGCCGCATTCGGCTCGGATATTGCAACCGCCACATGTTCCACAAATATCGAAAGCGATTATTCTCACCGAAAGCAACGGCGACTTCTCAGGCAAATGCTGTTACAAAAGCTTTAAAATCGCGGAAGAACGTTTAGTAAAAATGACGCGCCACAAGTGGCTGAAGCAAGTGGCTGCCTGTGTGCACGCAGTCTCGTAGATACTATCGAGTACACGAGAAGGGCTTTAGCTCCCTCTGTGCACTGATTGGATGTTTAGGAGAATCATCTCTGATATTATCTCTGGTTTCTTCGATGCGGATGTATAAGAGCACAGATGTCTTCTATTTTTGTCATTGAAGCAATCGTCGGATTGGTCTATCATATTTGTGTACTGAAATCCCAACGCTATACACTTGGCATTTTGGTAATACTATAGGCTTTGGTTAACAAGGTCTTCTTGATAAATCTGACCCAACTGAATTGACGCCAGCATATCTAACACGATATAGAAACGTACTGTACGCGCTCCTAAGTCTGAAACACAAATGCGACTGAATATTCATTCGACCACTTGAAGACTCTTGATAAGGATTTTTCAAATCAATTTTTATAGATTCCACCATGTTTCAGAAATATATATACTCCGAATAACTCCGTTTTAGTCTTCTGCGGAGCGGAAAGGAAATTCTGCTTATGAGTCAATAATGGAAGGCAACGAAATAGAGAGTTAGTGAAGCACTTACCAGATATTATTGCATTCTAAGGCTCTAGATTCTATGTGCAGTGCGGGTAACATTTTGCGGATACAACATGACTTTGATCAGCTGGTCAACAATCGGGGTATCCAGCTAAGAAAAACCAATAATCAAGTTGGAGAGCCCTCCCCCAAAGTCCATTGCGCGTACCATTCTAAAGATTCTCCTTGGAGCTCTTGCCTATGCCACTGGGAGCTGCTTTCCATTCGGCGGCAGCGTCCTTCCCCCAAGAAAACCCACCCTCGGCCATCTCGCCGAGGCGGGCGAAGAACTGGCTGCTGGCTCCACTGTCGACGAATTCGCGAATACGCACAATCTTGCTGCCGTCGGGCGTAAAGTTGAACATCATGACATATTCATTGTCGTAAGGGCCAATCGGCGTTTCGGCTGTCGAGTGCACCGACATTGCAATCTTGTTGTTGGCCTCGTCCTCAAACACGTCGTCCACGGTGACATGGAAGTTGCGAAACAGTGGCATCATTGCGCCAAAAGCCACACGGTACGCGGCGTTGTTCATGGGCTCGCGCTTGAGGGATGCTGCGCGCACAAGTGGTTGGTCTCTCTATGTCTTCCTTGCAACAGTATCATAGTGGGGGAGGGATCACCACTCGACCTACTGGGAAGTATTTGCTGTACGCAGGACTCATCGCGGTACGCCATAACGGCATCGATGGTCCATTTGTTGTAAGCCTCGATGGCCTGGAAAGCTACCTCACGGCGCTTAGACATGGTGTAAAATAGACAAATAGAGAATGCAATGAAGAGAAAAGGCAGATTCCTATGAATGTTTCGCTTGAAATTTTGAAAAGAGCTTGCTCATGAGAGATCCAACTGCTCTAGAATACGAGTGCGGATCCATACCTCGGTCAGAATAAGATGTGCGTGGGGTGGGCTTGTGAAGGTAGGTACGATTAGGTTAATCGACTAACCTAGGAGGGTATCGAAACAGGGGGTTTATCTTTAAATCTTCCAGCGGGGCAGCGGCCAGCCCAGCCCACCGGCCTGTAGCCACATTGAGTCAACTGTAGCAGTTGTGGACGGAGCTCTAATTTCCATCTTCCATCCTCATCATCTGTCCATCCAGTTCCACAGGCTTGAAATTATGCTCCGGAGTGATGAAAGAATTAATTGGCTTGGTCCGGGATCCTCTTCGGAGATGGAAAAGAGATTCTACTCAATTAGATCAGTCCCGGCCGCCATTCCTCATGCGGTGATGGGCACTTACCAGACACTCCTGCATCCGATCAGACGGGGCGCCACGAGTGTGCTTTTCAAACCCGCCCCGTGCTTCTCGCAACTTGTTGGTTTGCCGGGACAAGATATTACTCTGCAATTGTATTAGTTTCAAAGTTTGATGCTGAATTGGAACAGCAGGAAAGCAGTCATCAGCTCACATCTTCAACTGAGTTTCGAACAATGTAGCGGATGATGGTGACCTTTTCCTTTTGACCAAGACGTAAAGCCCTCGACATAGCTTGTAGTTCAACCGAAGGATTCCACTGCGGCTCAAGCAGATAAATACGCGATGCAACCGCCAAATTCAATCTAGACCAAGCACTTGAGTCAGCGAATTTCCTCGAACAACACAGGGTTTTTCTGATGTCATCATCACTTACCCCACGGCACCAGTACCAAGAGTCATTAGTAGGATGTTAGGACCTTTTGGGCTTCTAAAATCATCCAGGACCTCTTTTCGTTGTCGAAGCGGAACAGATCCGTGAATGTACACGTGTTGTAGCCCTCTGTGCGCAAGAAATCGACCTACAAGGTCAAGCGTTGTTTTCCAAGAAGAAAACACAATGCTGATGGAATTCAGCTCTTAATCCTCAATTGATATCTTTCAGCGCACATACCTTTTGCGTTGCGAATGGGACCACAAGTCTTCCATAAGGGCTGTGAGCTTGGAGGAATACATTGTGTTGTCAAGAACATCCTGAGTCGGTGCGGTTTTTTCTCTCAGTTTGCGAATTGCCTCCGTAATTTCAGGATCTGTATTTTGATTGTGGCATTTCGGGCAGCGTTTCCTGTCGTCGTAGTATCGTTGAAGACATTCTCGACAAGCTAGGTGATAACACTTCGACATTAGCGTGCCGCCGTCAGTGTCGGACGCTGAATCAATTGTGTATACTGTTTCCGCACAGTAGGCACAGATTGCCTGGTTGACCTGTTGTAGGTAACTCAGAATCTCGTCGTGATCAGAAGCATCCGTGGAACAATCGGTCTCGGGTGTTCCATTGTTGCAGAACAACCTTAGACGGAGCAGAGATTCCAACACTGTTGAGTTCACATTCTGCCCGCGGCGGCTCACTACGCGCTCAATGTTGATGCGACACGAGTGCATGATATGATTATACTCGTTTCTCTCTTCTGAGGTAAGACTGATGAATCGCAGCTCTGGTACTGCATCGGAAAGGCCAATGACTTCTCGGGTCCTTCTTAGGCAGATGGATTGTAAGAGCAGACGTAAGTGTTTGAAGCGATCTGAACTTTGAGACGAGCTTTGGTTCACAATGAATTTCCTAAAGGTTGCAGCATCCTGTAACACGGGCACCCGTAAGAAAGCTATAAGTGACCCCAAGTCCTCCAAAGAATTTTGGATAGGGGTTCCTGTCAGACACCAGCGATGCTGCGCAGAAAGACCGGTAGCAGTCTGAAATTGCTTGGTTGTCCGGTTTCTGATTTCGTGGGCTTATTCTGCAATCAATACCGATATACTGCTAGTGTAGTAGTTAGGATGGGACATACCCTCGTCCAGGACGATTCTGAACCAGTCTACATTTCTGAGGACCGGCTCCGATCCACTAGACTCCATGGCCACGGTAGCATAGGTGGTCAGAACCACATCGTTTGAATGGAGTTGGTCCTTTTCCTTTTGTCGTTTCACGCCATGATAGCTCCAGATCCTGAGCGAGGTGGGGTGCATGTGTCTAGGTGTTGTATAAGACTTATCATAAGAGAAAAAAAGAAGAACAGCGTATGTTGGACTCACTTTCTAATCTCATCGATCCAGCTTGTAATCAACACTTGCCATGACTTATTGTGAGTAATCTTCGTAAAACCATATTTCGCAACTGGAAACTCACGCAAAGACGGGACTATTATGAGCGTCGCTTTGGAACGTCTCCGGTGCGATGCAGCAGATCCTTCCGGATTAGTCTGTTTGCTGAACTCGAGAGCCCTGTCTAGAGATGAAGCAATGACCGATAGCGATACGATTGACTTCCCGAGACCCATCTCATCAGCCAAGATTCCACCTTTAGCTTCAGCTACCTGAGGTCGTCGGGAGCCAGTGATGGTATGCTGATACCTACAACCATATCAGCTTGTCAAACTTTCTTTTCACCAGAATCTGAAGACAATACACTATATCACCATCGTCATCTTCGATTTCGTGCCACATAGTGAGCTCCGCCGGTAAGTCCCCAGTTTCCCGGCGGAGTATGAAATCCACAGCTTGCTTTTGATGGCTAGACATATGCCGAGGCATAGGGTTAACAACTGTGAAAGTCCTACGAGGGATATTCTGACTTACTCGAGAAGGACTGTCTTCATTCGATGGTCGGTGTTTCTTTTCATCAATATCCCATGATGGTTCAGAGAGTCCAGGATTGAATCTACCTCCTTCTGGGCGTCCATGGTCGCAACTTTTATTCTGCTAGCATTGCGTTCACTGATGGAAACGTCTGAGTCTCCGAGTTCGATATCCAGAAGCGGGGTGGCAAACACATTTTCTCCTCGTATTCCATCAACGTGGAGAAAATGGGGATTATAGTAAACAAATCCCTGTAGTCCAAACAACGGTTGTTGAAGCGATATGCTGACCGAATTTAACACCCTGCCAATATGTCGAGCGTTTTTCCATAGACCATATACATTCAAATCGAGTGTCATGGTCTTGGAGCCTGATGATATGATGGCCGACCATTTAGCAATGTCGATGAATCCTTCAATTCTGATGGCGCCACGTTCAATATCCTGTGCAAATCCGGAAACCACCCCGCAAGTCTTTTTATCCAGGATTGCAATAAGACTTCCCTTGGACCAGAGACCGTAGTAATTACCGTACTTGGATACTAAAAAGCTGTGACAGGCGGGCTGTGTATCGGTCATGACAATAGTATTTTGGACCAGGGCCTGTACATCTACGATCTGAGCGAGCATGAGTAAGATGTTTCGGTACCACAATATGCATGTAGAACCTACTGCGCCGTAGCAGACCTGGGAATCTATATGAGAGTCGATAGCATGCGGCAATGCGCCGTCTGAACCAGGTAAAGCGTCGCCAATCACGTCATTTGGGCCGTAAGGAAGATAGTTATTATAATTGATCCCCAAATTCGTACTGGAGAAAGAATCTGCAAAAGCGAATCCGCCGATCATGCAAAGCTGCTCAGGGTCCCAGTTGTATTGGTTCTGAGGCGGCTGTAGAGGTTGTATTGTCCCATGCGAGTCGCTGATATCATTCGCAAACAAATACTCGCAATCCAAGTGGTCCAAAGGCGTGTTGTCCATGGCGATCATTCATCACAGAGGCTCGGCGTCATCAATAGATGCCTGAGTAATGTTCCCTTCTCGCGTTGTAGAGATTGATCGGCTGCTCCTACGATTCTGGGTGTGCAAGTATGCACGAGGAGAAAGGACTAGGATAAGCATCAAGAGCGAATATAACAGCGGACAATGCTCATTCGGCGTTTCGTGAATGACCGGCACAGTATTCCTTAAAGCCGTTGAGACGTAGATACAAATGTTCCAATTCTTGACTCTATACTTTCAATTCCGAGCATATTCGAAGGTCTGATGTCTCCGAGATTTCCTGTTAGAACGGATACCTAAGATTGATCTTGCGCATCTTCTTTCATAGATAAGGCTGCCAAGAAAGCTGCTGAATGCCCAACCGATCATCCTGCATGCACGCATGGGCTGCGGGCTGCGGTATGCTAGCTGCGCCTCCACGGTAGGTCACACGAGGCAGTCTAATTGGGCATAGGGGATATGGCAGCCTCGCAAGGCATAAACGATATCTCCCATGCCATCAAAGTCATCCAATTCTATCTAACCTTTCCTGTTATTTTATCGGGTAGTGCCATCCGCGAAATGCAGTACGAAGCAGACGCAATTCCCCCCACATGGCGTCAGAAACCTCCTCAAGCGCGTTCGAGCAAGCTCTTGCAGATTTTCGCGATGGACTCAAGCGCGATGGATTGAAGAAAAAAGACGATGAGCTATTTCGCCACGTTACCCGAGACAGTTTACTTACTCATTTGGAAGATGTGCAGAATGAGCAGCACACGAAGCGGCGTGGGAGGAACCTGGCTCGCCTTCAGCCTATGATTGAGGCAATGGATCAGCTTGGCAAGGTTATTGAAGTATTCGTGAACGCGCAGATTTTTGTTGCTTATGTCTGGGTTTGTGGATGTCTAGCAACATGAATCACGCTGATACTGACTGTTTCCTACAGGGGCCGATGAAGTTCATATTACAGGTAGCGATGGCCCCTCAAGCTCCGCCTGGAGCCTGCATACACAGGACTAACCCCGCTAACAACGTCCACAGATAGCGGGCGCTTACTCTGGAGCATTCAATGATCTATTGGACATGTACGAAAAGATTGGGGACAGTTTTCGTCTCTTGACCCAGTCCGAACAGCTTTTTCGTACAGACTCGCACATGTTACGATTATTGATTTTGATGTACAAAGACATATTTGAATTCCACCGGCTGGCCATTAAATACTTCAGACAACCACGTAGGTCGATCTGCAGACGTGCTTTTGTCTTTATGTCCGTTATTTACAAGCTGCAGTTCTGAAGCAATTGTTCGATGCGACATGGAAGACCTACAAATCACGCTTCGATCCCATCATTAACAGGATCCAGGACCACGGGGACTTGATTCACAGACAAGCGACTCTTTCGCATATTAGACAATTCCAACAAGACAGGGCCGATCGGGAGGCGGAACGAGACCAGCGAAAAGAGAGTGAACAGAATCAGCGGCTTCGAGTGCTGTATGACTGGCTGCATTCCCCGAGCGTGCAGAATGATCAGGATCACTTCTCCAAGATTCGCCAAGAATATCCTGGGACTGGTCGATGGTTGCTTGACGTTCCCGTCTTCAAAGAATGGTTCGATCCCAAGTTCCATTCAATACCAGCCCTCCTCTGGATCACCGGGATGCCTGGAGCGGGTATGTCTTATCATCTGGAGTCCGACTTGGCAAGTACTCTGGTAAGATGAAGTTGTGTCTAACATAGCGGTAGGGAAAACGATTCTCGCCTCTTTAGTGGTCGAGGCCGCACAAGCCTTGCCATCACCACCAACAGTCCTGTTTTTCTATTGCAAGAACGGCGACAAGGAGAGAGATAATTTCGACTCTATTGGACGAACATTTCTCGTTCGTCTTCTGAGCGAAAATAAAGACATACTCCTGCCTTATTACTACAAACACTTCTCAACCAGCACTGAGACTACGCTGAGGACACAGTCCCTCATTGAAGATCTATTGCGGACAAGCATAATGAACTGCCCAAATGTGTACATTATACTCGACGGGATAGACGAATGCGACAGAAAGGAGAGAACCAGGATCACCGCATTTTTCCGCGGGCTCGTAGAAATCTCTTCTAACTCTCAGCCCGACCGTACCCGGTGTTTGTTCGTTAGTCAGCATGATGGCATCGCGAAACAGGACTTCTTGGGCGTTACAATGCTGAAAATCGAGAGCAAACACAACAGTGCCGACATCGAAACCTTTTGCAAGAGATCCGCTCGGGCAATACCAAAGGACTTTAACCTAGCCGACACTGAGCGTCTTCCAATCGCCAAGAAGGTCTCCAGCAGAGCAAACGGTACCTCAGCACATCGAGCTTTTTGAGCCATGGGATGACTGACTGCTTCAGGAATGTTTCTTCTCGCCAAGCTGATCTGTGGCAACCTGATCAACCAGCCATCCCGTGAGGATCTGGATCTCGAGTTGGAAGATAACAATCTGCCACAAGAACTAGTTGAAGCGTGGGAAACTGATGATTACAATACACATGTACTGTTGCTGATATCTCGTAGGTACACACGTATCATCACTCGTATACTCATCAAGGCACCAACTCGAAATAAAGAAGCATCTCAGAAACTCTTAACCTGGCTGGTTTGTGCAAAACGACCTATGAAGTGGCACGAAATCCAGGCAGCCAAGTCTATCCATTTGGAAACTCAAACTGTGGATCTTGAGCAGTATCGATTTCGGGTCGCGTCAAAGGACTTATGTGGTTCACTTGTTGAAGATGGCCAAGACGGGACAGTTGAATTAGTGCACAGTACTGCAAAGTCGTACGTCTAACCTCTGACTTGGAGCTACACACTTGACTATTTCATGATTGACTAGGGTACAGGTTTCTGTTATCTGAGAAGCATGTGAAACAACGACTCGGCGAACTTCATATGGCTACGCTTTGCCTGAGCTATTGGAACATGCCCGGCCTCAGCGGACACGAAAGTGACGAACAACTCAAAGCAAGAGTCCCTTCTGGTTACTTCGCATTCTTGGACTATTCTATTAGTAATTGGATCTATCATTTCTGGGAAGGCCTAAAGGATGATGTAACCAAGCAAGAAGAGGTATTGCAAGATCTGTCAGAATGTCTGGGCCCATTCTTGGACTTGCACCTTCGACGGTCGAAGACAACTAAGAAGTTTCAAATAAGTCAAAGCACAACCCAGCGACTTGAGCCCTTCAAAGAGGTGGAATTCTACTCCGACTTGCACAAAGTCGTCACTACTGTTCGGAAGCAGCTGAAATATGACGGGGAGATGCAAAGCAGTGAGGTTCTGTTGGATCTCATAGATATTGCCTTGAACATCCGAGATGTACTAGAGGAGTCATATGTCCTTGATTATGGTGACGAAAGGAGGGCCGAGTTCGAAAGGATATATGGCAAAAGGATATTCAAGTGCACGAAGCTCAGTTGCCATGCATTTCATGATGGATTCACCACGGCAACTGAACGAAAATTGCATCTTGATAAACACGATCGTCCTTTTAGGTGTACTGTGTCGGGCTGCCCTCAAGAGTATATCGGTTTCAGTACAAACGAGGACCTTGAAAGACATACTGCGAAGACTCATGCCGCGCAGTGCGATGAGGAAGGGACTTTCCCTAATGATACTGAGATTTCTGCCACTCAGATCCCAGCGGTGAAAGATCAGGAAGTCGCACTAGACAAAATTCAGGGAACAGCTGTCTCTCAACGACAAGACGGCGGGCGTCACGAGACACAACCACAGCTCGGCAAAAAAGAAAAGCGTACTGAATTTCCGTGTCAAAGCTGTTCGAAGGTGTTTCGGCGAAAATATAATCTGCAGTCGCACATGGTAAGCCATGGCAGCTTACGTCCCTACTCTTGCGAACATTGTACATTGTCGTTCGCACGGCAGAGCGATCTCGTGCGACACGAAAAGTCTCACGGTCCAAGGGAATTCATCTGTGGTGGTTTATTGCAGACTGGGGTTGCTTGGGGTTGCGGGAAAGCCTTCGCGCGTGCAGATACTTTGAAGGCACATCATGATACGGAATTCGGGAAGAGATGCAAGCAGCCGTTCCTCCAGCAACAAGTAGACGAGGCTGTGCAGATTGATTCTGGCGCCATGGGCCAATAAGGATAGCTTAGGCCGTGGGACCTGCTTAAGTGCCAATCTGTAATATGACAGATTACATGTGCTACTTGGTAGGACAATGTAAAACTCTATGATATTGTGCCGCGGACAGCAGATATACAAGTAAATGTATCGAGCACTGTAAGTTTAATTTGATGGGGTGCCATTATCTTTCTTCGTTGTCCTTCAAAACCCGCCTCCTGGGAATTATTGTTGTGGTGCTGTGGTTACTGAAGTATGAAAGTGGAGTAAGGCAGATTCTTGGGTGTAAAATTGATCTGGAAAAACGAAGCATTCAAGATTGTGCTTTGAGAAGCGCGAAGCAATGGGGCGGACTGGCCACTGATGATGAAGTTGTCGGGTACCCACTTTTCTACCTAAGTATGTAGGACTTCCCGCAACACACAACAAGCCAATCAATTGAGCCCTACATGAACTCCTGTCAATTTTTGATATTTAATCATTGTCTGCTCGCCTCCAGTGTTGAAGCCGGTTGAAGCCGGGCGTAAAATGATCTAAGCCGTGCATAGCAAGCTCTGAGTGTTCTGTATATGCTTCAGCCAATCGTTTGGAATGTAGACAAAGTCTTGTCAATTTTCGATTTCAATTCTCGACGTTGTTGCTGCTACCATATGCACAGGGCGTAAAGAGGCGTTTTTCGGTCTGAGCCGTGCATAAATATGGAGCTCTGACTCTTCGCACGTTTGCCACAGCCAATCAATTGAGCCTTGAATCAATTCCAGTCAATTTTTGATTATCAATTTTGCTGAACGGCTCGTTCTTGGTCAACACCTACATCTCCGTCATCTCAGCCGTGGAGACCTAGCTCTTTCTCAGTGCCTTCACCCAATCAATCCCATTATAGACAAAGGTTTTTCTGATCTTGATTTTCATTCAGAACCTTTGACAATGTGGTTGAAGCTCTTACATCCTTCGTCTAAGCGGTCAATATTGGCCTCCCTATGTAGACACAAGCCCTTTAGACTTTTTTAGAAAGCAAACCTCCCAATGTCACAGTGCTAATGTACCTCTAGGTGGCTAAGTCATGTAAAGTGACCAATTGAGTCTTCCTTACCTCAATGCTTGCGAATCTCAGAACTATTACGGCACAGGCAGTTTATGCATGCCAAAGCAATGCAAATGCAGAAACCGATGAGGTCGAGCTTCGTATATCGAATATAGCCGAGCAAGATCCGACCGATGGCCTGTGAGACGGTCCATAGACCGTCGGATCAAGCCACGAAGGACTGCTATCACGCACAGACTGCATCCGCCTCCGTAGTGGCCGTGCAGACCTTCCAGCTATGCCTTCTCAATGCTTGTTGGGTGTAGGACAGAATTTCCTACTTGGCACGATAAGGAGAGTTATAAAGGGCAAAACGATCGATATTTTTACCTCACTGCGCATAATTCTTTCCGGGGTTGGTCCGATCACGCGCGAAAAGCCGGTAAAATTGGACGAGGAGCAAGGACAACAATCGCCTTTGAATCGATCCCGTTTTCTGCCAACCAATGTGAAGACTGATCTTCTGGAATTGAAGCCTGCCATTTCACTGATGCATATCTTGATTTGCTTCTTCAGTAGATGCAATAGGTAGCAGCAAGCAGCCCAATAGTACCAGCAGTCTGCCTCCATACCGACTACTGGTGTCAAACTACTTACGCATCTGCCATGTCTTTAGACATAAGAGAAGAGATGAACCCATACGGCTTATTGTCCCCCAGAATCGATCCTCCTGTCGAGACAATGTCAAGCTACTTGTCAACAACCAAATTGAGCCATGCTCTCAGATCAGCAAGGAATCACTCGGCGAGCTACACGCTACCAGTATATAGGCTGTGGCCAGCCGCGATCGATGGCACTCCAAAGAATTTCACTGATCAAGCAATCGTTGGAGTCAGTCACTGCAATTCGGGTTCTTGAATGGAATGATTGCTTTTCCAGGGTTCTTCAGCCCCTTCAGCTGACCCCAGACCTGTCAAAGGTCGGCATCAATCGCTATCTGTAGTTTTCAGGGAGTTCCTTGGCTCATCGGGTGAAAATGTATAGACCACGAAATTGCCTGGTGTACAGTTTTCATTCTGTACAAATTCAGGCCATCGACTACCTTGACTCACGCTTGGAGGAGCCATTGGGTCTCAAAATTATATTCGCTGAGATTGAGGACAGAGTACACAGACTCCGCTGTTGTATTGGCTACCATTTGTCTCGGGTCGCTCGTGTTACGTAGTCATGAGAGACCAAAGAATCATTATGCTGAGCAAAGTCGGGTGCGAAATTCCAGTTGCAATGTATCAGGGCGCTGTGAGAAATGGAGTCGTGATCGAGGATGCGGAGCAGGACTTGACGGATACCACTGTGAGGTCCTCTCCGGTGATGTCGCGCTGCGTTGTGGTGGACATGCCCTGGCGAATAGCCGAAGCAACATTGCGTGCACACCAAGTGCAAGTGCTAGAAATACCACTGTTGTAATAAACGCAAGAAGGCTTCCCACCCCCCTGCAAGCCCCGCAGCTGTTCTCAGCTCACGTCTCCAGACACTCGCATACAGCGGGTTGTTACACCTACCACTACTGTCGCTCGAAGCCTTCGGTCAAAGTTTGGAGGCTCAATTTTAATGCGACAGGATGCGTCTGGGGAAAATCCTGGATGTCATCAAAACATGTCGTTTGAACAGGCACATGTTTCTGTTTTATGGATCTGGTATAATTGCTTGTAGAGCATACCTCGGCCAGTGGACCAAGAGGAGCCGTATTACCTACAACTGGTTTCCTGACCACTCTGAGAGGGGAAATTCTGACGTGCAAGCTGCGCAGTCCAGCGAGAATTTCCATCAAGAGACAGCAGATGAAGTCCAGGATACAGAGTAAATTCCGAACAGCTTAAAACGGTACTTGGAAAGCTTGGAAGAATGATGACTCTTGCATCATATGGACATTTTGGCTCTCTACTGTATGTGTATGTATACTACCTAGGTAGGTAGATAGGCAGGTAGGTGGGAGCTACCACTAATTTAACCACGCTATGTAAATGATATATTTTCGAGTACAACTCTTGTCCATTTAGATAGAATGGTTTCCAAATTTATATAAAGAACCGTTATCCCACTACGAATACATATTTTCACTTTTATCGGATGTGATAATGCCGTAAAAAGAGATGCCGGGAACGTACGAAGCATATGCTAATCCATTCCAAATAAGTCCGATATATATGCCAGGTCTCAAATACTTATAAAAGCATACACTCCAGCACGACAACGAAAATAATAAAAGATTTAACATCGTGATTACATTCAGATCTACTTAAGATGCTTTTTTCTATATGTGCAAAACACGGAAACCGGTGCTATGGTAAGGGATTGCATGGGGGACATAGCCAGGATAGCTGTTTTGACCAAGCGCGGTTAGGATTGGTTACTCCTACCTAGGTAGTTTAATATTATAATCGCTCTGCGCGTCAAGGCAGCGTTGTTTCGACCAATCATCCTATCGTGGCTTGATAATTATTTGGTCCTTTGAAATGCGGTCTGAATGTATTCATATTAGATCATATATACGTCACATATGTCGTATCAATCGATTGAAGGATTCTCGTCACCAGTCGCAAGCTATCTTTCCAGACCGGGCGGATTTTACAGTATCTCCAACTTTTAAGACGTAAGACTGTGCCACAGGAATGCCGCCCCAACACCATCTATCAGGTTGAGAAGCACGGTTCTCTGCAATGACTGTCGACATCGGGCGTTCGGTGTTATCATGACCGATACCACGTACCAGCTGCCAGTACGGCGTGGAGGAGAGGTGGCTACGTACAGCTCGAAGCTCGAAGGACAGAGGACGAATCACCCACTCGAATGTGTAGCATCGTACGCGTGGTCTACCAAGGGGCAGATAAACAGGTGACAGCGTCGTAACAATGACGGCCAAGCTTGATCGCAACCATGTAGATGCGAAATGACTGGAATGACTAACATGACTAATATTGTCTGTCCAGAGGAGATGGCGTGGCAACTGGGAAGTCACCTTCACCTTTGTAGCGAAATACCGAGAGTACTCAGTTATGAGCCTCCAGTGAGGCCATCTTTGTACTCCGATGCGCCTTTCTGCTGGGTACAGCGTGCGGCTCTCCACCCCCGCAAAATACGACGCCCTGTGAGCCTCCCCGCAAAAGAAATACATGTTTCCTCCACAGAATGCAACCTACCCCAGAGTCCGGTAAGTGGGTGGCGATCTGCACTGCAGTAAATCAATAATGCAAGTCCCCTGAGAATGGAGCCTGTGATTCAAACGTGAGAATAATCCTCTCAAGGTCCAATGAGCTGTCGTCACTATATCCACTAGAGGATGCGAAGACCTTGTCACCTGGAGACAATGTCAATGACTGTGTATCAATTTCGGTACAAATCATCGCGAAGCCCAGACGATAGAGGTAGATCATCACTTGTATGCTATGAGATATCTCTTGCTGTGATGTATATTCATCGAAATAAATTTCTTCAGATGAATACTTTGAAATAGCGATATTCAGTACATGTTCACAGCCGCCAGTGAAACAATGAGCTACCTCAATATTCACTGCCATCCTTCTAGTATCTCAAAATGCACTCCAAGCTTCTTAAGTTATACATCCTACCAACAGTTGCAGCTCTGAGTCTCTCAGTGGCTGCTCAGGACAGCAGTGGAGAAAGTCAATTGGGCAGCATTGCTACACCTTCCCTCTACGAATCGCCTAGGTTCCGATGGTGGTGGCCTGGAGGTTGGATCGACGCAGATGAAGTTGTGGATGAGATTGCTGCCATTGTCAGTGCTGGATTTGGAGGTGGCGAAATTGGTGATGTCCAGGATAGTGTAAAGGCAGATCTTGACCCGGCAGTCTACGGTTGGGGTCAGGACCGCTGGAATGTTGCAGTTCTGAAGGCTTACGAGAAGGGGAATGAGTATGTTTGAGAAAATCTTCAAAATAATCAACCTCGCACTGCTAATCTAGTCTACAGTGTTGGTGGCCACATCGACTTGACTTTGGGTCCTCATTGGCCCACTGGAGTCCCTGGGTATACACCAGATTCTCCCGAGACGTCGAAGGAGCTTGTGCATGGGCAGCTCTTCGTTGCAGCCGGGCAATCGTACTCTGGATCACTTCCTCTACCAGCACTGGCACCGTCGGGGAACGAAAGCAGCAACATTGTTACATCCTCACCAGTGTTACAAGCAGTGCTTGTTGCCAAGGTCCTCAGCAATTCTTCTTCGGGAGCTGTGGTTGTGGATCCGAGCACCATACAGGTTATAGATGCCGCCGGCGACAATACCACGGTCGCATATCAGGCCCCTACGGATGGCGAATACATCCTTGTTGCTGCCTATGGGCGCGGTACAGGACAGATCCAAAACTTATATGATGGTAAGCACTTACTCGCCTTTACTCCTCGTTCATCTCATTGCCATTGATTGAGCCAAAAGGAGGAAATATGATACATGGCCTAACCGGTTTGTGTAGGAAATCCTGACGCCCCGAAAGTGACTGACCCATTTCCGGCGTATATTGTTGATCACTTGAGCAAGGCTGGAGTTCAAGCATCTGTTGAATACTGGGAGCAAAATTTGCTTACGCCGGAATTGAAAGCACAACTGAATGAGTAAGTCGGACCGTGAAATTACATCGACTCCTTACATGTTCTGACCATGATACAGGAGCCAAGGGTCAATGTTCGAAGATTCACTCGAGCTCAAATTGAAGCAATACTGGACACCAAATTTCCTGGATGAGTTTCAAAGAAGACGCGGTTATGACTTGAGACCATTCTTGCTATATGTCCTCAAAGACAACAACACGTTTGAAGGCGATGCCTCAGTGTCTGCGCAGATCACAAATGACTTTTATCAAACCGTGACCGACCTCTACACTGAGTATCGCATTGGTGGCATCACAGAATGGGTCAACAGTCTGGGCCTCAAGTTCCGCGCCCAACCATACACTGCATCATTCGACAGCAGCTACGCCGCCAGCTTGTTGGATATACCCGAGGGTGAGTCGCTGGGATTCGATGGAGACGACGATGCCTTTAGGGTCCTGGCCACGGGGCGCGACATTGGCCGAAAGACGACCATTCTGTCCGACGAGCTCGGCGCTTATATGGGTAAAGCCTATGGTGTCACTTGGAAATTTATTCTCGGTACTGCCAACCATGACATGTCTCTTGGTGTCAGCCAAGTCGTCATTCATGGTTTCCCATACAAGGACAGTCCATCGAGCGTCTGGCCCGGGTTTGCTCCCTTTACGCCGCTAGGGACCAGCTCAAATGGCTTTGCAGATGCTTGGGGCCCGCGCCAACCCCAGTGGATGTTTGCCAACTCTTCGAGTGCTTATCTGGCGAGGGCTCAGATGCTATTGCAGCGCAGCGGCTCGTCAATTGATGTCGCAATCTTGAACCAGGACGCCGGCGTTACTGCCGCCTGGGATGACTCCAGTCTCAATACTGCGGGATACTCTTATCAATTTCCTACCGCATATCTCTTGAAGCAGCACAACGTGGAAGTCTCCGACCAGCGCCTTGCTGCGGACGGTCCAGCATATAAGGCTATGATCATAAATAACGCGACAAGCATGGACATTAGTACCGCAGAAATGTTACTCTCTTACGGCCAGAGTGGACTGCCCTTGGTGATTGTTGGATCGGATCCATCCTCCAGCTTTTCTTATTTAAAGACGAGCAATGTAGACATCGCATCACAACTTGAAAACATATTCGACAGCATCCGGAACCTGTCAAGCACACAAAGCGTCGAAAGTACAGCTGATGTACCAGAAGCGCTGGCCGATCTGTCTGTTCAGCCTAGCGTGCAGTACTCGTTCACCCAAAACGCTTCGCTGATCACCTATCGGAGAACCCAAGATGATGGCTACCTGTACTGGGTATACAATGACGGAGACGATGCGACCACTGCGACACTATCCTTGGAGGGTAGCGGTGCACCTTATTTGATTGACTTGTGGTCTGGGTCTGTTGCACCTATTCCAGCGTATGCTTCCACGGATAACCGAGTGATGGTCAATGTTACTGTTGTAGCCACATCGGCGATCGTCATCTAGTAAGTAATGACTTTTTTCATCCCAACAAGAAGAATACACGCTCACAAGCTTCCTCAGCGTCGGACACAACAATCCCTCCAACGCTCCGACACCGAGCGAGCACTTGGTATCTAGCAGCTGTGGAAGCCACGTCTCAAGCGCAGGTCAGATCGTCGTGACTTCCAACGTGACCTGCACCGCCACCACATCTGCAAACCGGACCGTCACTCTGGAGCCTGATGATCTACCAGCTACTGTCGTACCTTCGAGCTGGTCTCTCACCGTGCAGGACTGGTCACCGCAATATCCCAACAAGACTGGCGTCAACAGCTCAGCGACGGTCAAGGAATGGTTGCCCACAGTGGGCCTGACCGAACTTATGCCTTGGCCCAACATCACCTCGTTGGAGTTTGCTACTGGTGTCGGTGTGTACAACACCACCATTGGTTTGACTCAACCCAATAATTCGACTCGCGTCTTTTTGTCGATTGGCGATGTTGAGGGCACGTATGGTGTCTCCTTAAATGGAGAGACGATTGCCAATGTAGACCAATTCGGAAACAGGGACATTGAGATCACCGATATGGTTGTTGGGGGCAATAATAGTAAGTCTGAAATCCACATGCTGAGAAAAACCGGATGGAATGTTTAACAATATCGACAGGTCTCGAGATCACGGTCGCAACTACTCTTTGGAACAAACTGCGCCAGACGTGGCCCGAAATCTATGGTAGCTTGGATGCTCAGTTGATTGGACTGCTCGGGCCTGTCAGGATTTATTACCTGCAAGCCCTAGTGATTTAGGCTTGATGGACAAATCTGGAGGCTCCGTTGCACCTGTTCTCTAGCTCTTGTTCGCACGGCTATAGCATATCGCGCTTTAATTGCTGATTTCAACAATGATGGTTGGCTCTAGTAATGTAATTGTCGTCGATATTGCATCATTGAGATAATGATGTCCTTCTCTGTACCCTGCTGCGACAAGAAGCGTGCTCGGGAACATGAGCATTCAGACCCCAGAATCGAGTGACGAGTATCCAATAGCGTCGCGCAAGAGATAAGGCAGGTCCATCACCAGATTGAATAGCACCCCGAGAATAACGAGACCAAATGCACATATGGGGCCCAAAATCGCAAAGACCGTAAAGATGTACGATGCTCGCTGAAAGTTGGCGTTGTCCTGCAGGCTTTCTGTTGCCAGCCCGACTTGCATTGCTGCGAGAACCAGGCCGACAAAGACGGTAGCTACTGCCATCCAGGCGAGGTTATACTGGAATACATTACTATAGCTGTTCCAGCCGTTGAACGATGAACCGAAGAATGGAAGACTGGCGAGTCGATAGACAAAGTTGACGCGAGATACCCGGAGCTCTGCACGCAAGAATCGTGGGTGAATCTCTCTGGGGTTGTAGTTTGCTATAAGCTCTCTAGCAAACGACTTCCATTGTGCCCATTCGATAGGCATGCCTCGAGCATTTCGAGGTAAGAGTCGCTTATCGTTGGCGATAGCAAAGTCCGTCTCTGAGGAAATGAGGCAAGTGTAACTGTGGAGGAAGCCCCGAGCAATCTGCCGAAGAGTGCTTCTGCGGCATCTTTGCGCTGCAACTCGGCCGTCCGCTGGCTGTTGGCTTGTGTTGCTGCATTCTGCTGCGTGCTGATGAGGTAGTTGGCAGTGACACCCCTCTAAACATTCCAAGTTCTCCCGCCAAAAATTGGGATCAAGCAGAAATCGTGGGAGAGGCTTGAGAAAGATGGAGTTGTGATCCCAGAGAAGGTGCAAGTCCATTCGATCCGCCACCACGATGTTGCGCCCCATCGCGACGTGCATGTGCAATTGCGTGGCTGGATGTTTTGCTCCCGCGAACCATAAGAGGCCTGATACCTTGTCGAGGTTGCCCAGAGACAATTTCGTGTCTAGAAAATTGCCGATATCCAGTGCAGGATTAGCGACATTGCGACGCTTTCTTGACCCCCGAGTTTGCTCATAATAATGATAGGTTGCAGGTAAATTGTCCGCATCTATGCTCGTTTCAGTGAGCAGCTCAGTGTTGAACTGTGAAGCTTTAGTGGTGAGATATAGACGCTAGCGGGTCACTAAGCACTGGGCATACCGGGCAGGTTGACAAGCAACGTGGCGGTGGATTCTGCGTCATCTTTAGAACTGAAGGCCAGCCAATACTGGATTTGCCGCTGGTGAGAGCTCGCAGAGTTTTGAAATGAAAGGGTAGTCTTTGCTATACTGCTTGTCATCTATAGTCGCAAAATTCAAGAGAAGAACGATCATATGACTCTGTCGCATGGAAACGCGCTGTATCATATCAAATACTTGTGGCGACCGAAATGGCCGCTCTCAAGCGTGATGGCATTGAAGATTCACGAGTACGACATGTTGGATGGGATAAGGCTTCTGATGACCGAGGATCCATCGCAGCCTATCGCCTGGGCAAGCGATGCGCTCATCTCCGGTTGATTTATTTACGGAATACGCTGCACGCAAGAAGGATCTACTGGCTGCGAGAGAAGAAAGACAGCCGCTGTTGATGCGCCAAGTATCACCCATCCCAGGTTCGTGCTTTCATTGACAGGGGGCTCAGGGGATAATAGGTACAACAACGAAGCAAATTTAGCGCCGGGCCTCCTGTACGCCCTCCATTTTAAGCAAATTCAACCACTGGACTTCAGCGTTTCCACGCAGCCGATGCACGTCAGTAGCCAATACTGATGATATACCCCCTTAAAATGCTTGTAAACCGGTGCAGTGACAATCTGCGATGCGATTGGAAGGGAATATATGATTCTCTACCCTGTAGCCGTCTGCTTATTGTTACAGCATGCTCGGCCCCGGATGAGGCTTCGTTTGAGCCAGCTGAACTTTGGTCATCGCTAGTGATGGATTCGGCCAACAATCCTCCTGTACAGCGCAATTGGCTGACACACAGCAGACTTCTCTCTGAAGTACATCTTCCGCGCCGGAAAGCATTACAAAGGCGATAAAAAAACATGTTTCAAGACTCAGAATTTGACCAATTTGAACATATTCGGATTGAGTTCATGTTGGCTATGGTGTTACCGGAACCTGCATAGTACTCCAGTACTGCTTGATCTGTGAGTCTCAATCACCTGTTTGCGAGTCTTGCCGTACATACTTCTCTGGCCACTGGACGTCGCGTGCCGTTGTGAAGCAAAACCTGCCATGGACTCCTTCTAATTGGGACTCTGGGTCTTCTCTCACAAATCCCCACGTGACAGGCAAGAGGTGTGCATCTAAGTCTTGCTCATGTCGATGGCATGCTGCACTTATAGCTGCACTACACGTCGATGACAACGGCATCGGATACGAAGCTGCTTCCTGATCGAGACAATTTTCGTTTCCTTTGGTCTTTGGAGCTCCAAAGCTCTTGAAGCTGAGTAAAACGGGTACAAAGAGTGTCATCGAAACGATCACCGTCGTGAAAATTATACCCATTGCTGAGTGACCTACAACAGCGCTGTCCTGATTGCGCAAATGAACAAAGTCGGGGCTTGCAAACTCATTGCTCTCCACCACGAAGAGACTCCGTGATACCAGCCAATGCGTCACTCCAGACCAGGTAATGAGAGCCATCGCATAACGAAAAGGGAGCGATAAAAAGTAGCTTGATCGCTGGCTGCCCTTAGGCTGCGACACACGCAAAGGCTGACGCCCGTGAATATATTTATTCCACTCGTTTGAGATGGACATGGTGGTCAGAAGTTTGTTCAATAGTATATACTCTCCACTGATGAGGAGTTGTGGCGCGTTGGCGAACAGGATGGCCACGTGGAGTTTCCGTGCATGAAACCACCCATTGCCATCCTCCGAGGAGAACGCCGGGAAGTAGGCATAGTTTTGGAATACCCCGACTCCCTCTGCCCATAGCGAAGCCAGGTCAATCGGCATACCGATCTTACGGTGCTCCCAAAGTGACGCTCCCAACAGGGCATAGAACGGAGAGACCAAAAGACACATTCTGCAGACAGTTCGTCAGCCAGCTGATATTCCCATCACTGAGAATAAGATACTCACAATATGTATGTAATAATCCACTTTCGCCTGGTGAGAACCTCCATAAAGGTGGTTTTTTTGGGAAGAACGAATTCAGCTCTCGAGTTGACCCGCCAGGGACGATCAAAGTCTTTTCTAGTGGCCAAATCCAGACCTGCGGTATGGCGATCCGGATGCTCAAGGGTGCTTGCAATGTAGTCGCCTAGAGTGATCATGGAAGCTTTCGTGTAGGTGATTTCTTCTGGCGCTTTGATCTTGCACCACATTCGGCAAACCATGCTCCGGAGACCTTTCAAGCACCTCAATCGGCTACCATTGCTCATCGGCCGAGTATCGACTGTGTCCCTTCCTAACGTATGATGGAAGTCGTTTCGATGTAAAATTGCTGTGTAGACGAAACAAGCACATTTTAGCAGATTGAGTATGCATACACCCAAGAGGATATCGGGGTAAAATCGGAGGGCACATTTCTGATTCCTTTCCGCGCTATCATCGCCGAGGCTGAGACAGTAATCGATTGCGTAATGATACTGCTCAGTTGTATTTCTGGACGCAATTGGAGTACTTATCCAATCCCAATAGTCGACATGAGGTTGTGCCGTCTTCCATGTACATGCGCTGGTTGTATGTTGCAGATTCAGCCGATCGTCGCAGATCCAAACGTTGAACAATGGCCATGCAGCATAGCTTTGGGTAACGAACATATCCAGGAGCGATGTGTTTTTGTTGGTCGAATTGCGATGCATCGTTGATTGCGCATCTGCCATGGTCGTGTTCGACGAAACGAGCAGGACGTCCTTCACTCCAGATCGGTTGTTAACGTAGCGTTGAATGCATTCATATCGATCGAGTCGATCTACTCGAGTATAGTTGTCTCTTATCTTTTGGATGTTCAAGCCGAGATCATGTTTCCAGGCCTCTTGACCATCCGGGTTGGTAAAGTCCCACGGTTGGGCGTCATTGGCAAAGTCACTCGTTACGACTCCGACAGTATAGATGCTCACGGGGACGGCCATGAACACCGCCGAGTTCCAGCTTGAAATTGTTAACATAGTCGGACTTTTTGTGGCATTATACGTACTCACATTAGATGCAGTAAAACTGAGCTCATCATGAGCAACACCCATGTCATCTTTCGCCGTTTGGACACGCTGCGCCAATTTCGAAAACTTTGAATTCCAATATCCAGGTATTGGCCTTTCGAATGAGCTAAGTCAACATCTGCCCTTGTTGGCGCAATCAAGATCTGAGAACAATAATTGCTGGAACTGAGCAAGACTGTCGAAACTGCATTGATTGCCAAATGTAGGATAGTGTTGTACTGATCAATTTTGTCGCAGTCTCCTTGGAAGTATTGCCCATATACGTTATCGACGGAATAACCGAGGATCGAGTACAGAGTGAAAGATAGATTGATGATAAAAACGATTGTTGCAATGTACAACTGAGCTAGAATCACGATCTTTCGGTGTTGGCGCCTCTTGGGCGGGGTGGCCTCTGTATCTAGTTGTGGAAGCCACCGTCTGAATAAAGGCAAACTACCAAAGCGACTAAAGATATCGTTAACAGTGCTCTAAGTCCCAGTTACAGTCCGAGGTAGATCTACTCACGGAATGAAGCATATATGCTGCGGGCTTGTGCTCAAATCGAGAGCCGGGTCGTGACCCTCTAAGCGGACATGGTCCGGCAGTGATTTCACTTGATCGATGCTCTGTGTAGAGTCGCGTTTATCGATTTTCTCGTCGGTCTCATGATGCTTATTTGGTATACTCCCTTTGTCAAAGTATTCATCTGCGCTAATCGAGTCAGCGCTTTGCGTGTTGGTCAGACTTGGAGAAACGGTTGCCATTTTGGTAAGAGATAGCCAGAGGAAGGATACAACCCGTCATTGTGTTTGACGGACCACATATCTAATGTTTCTTTGAATTTATATACTGGCTCCAGACTTCCTTCGGAGTTCATATCTTTTGGGCCCCCAACCCGGAATAGATACTCACGATATGTTTTTTGTATGGTAAAACTCTAAATCCTAAACACCGAATGTGCTTCGAATCAGATTCTTGCGTTGGAATTGGCAAATAATCTTCGACCTTCACCGAGAGTCGGAATACTACCCCAGGTCAGAATGCGACGATGTTTACTCGTCAATCGCTCTCGGGCCGGTTGGAGGTGCATGCAACGGCGAGCCCGGTGCCCTACGTACCTGTCGCATGTTACACTGCAGCACAATCGTGCCAACGGCCTTCATGACTTGCATGCAGCATACAAAATACCGATGCATTGCCAATGTGCGCAGATTCAAGGCACTTCATTCTTATTCTGGTCGAGCCCCTTTACGGCGCACCAAGAGACGAGGCAGCTAGGACGGAGCATCACCCCAGCCAGATCGTCTGGAGAAGCCTGCTGGGCGGCGAGTTCCGCACAACCCAGTCTACAAAAGCTGCAAGTCCCGTTGCATCGTCCTCGCAGCATACTACAAGGAACGTTACCAGAGATCCATTGTCTGATGTTTCGTTCGGTCTGCCCAGCTCTGAACGCGCGGACAAGGTAGTAAGGAGGAAGTCGCTTGGATTCTCTCGAAGCTACAATGTAGGAAGTGAAATGTGCATTGAGGCTTTTGTGAGGTGCGACCCAACGGATGTCGTCGGAAATATTTTTCACACGACACAAAGCATTTTGGCTTTCTTTCATTAACTTCCATTCGTGAATGAGGGACGAGAGTCATGTCAATCTTGCGTGGTGGTGCTGCACTACTTGACCATCTCCCTGAGTCGAGCTGTAACGTTGAGATACGTCGACCTGTCCATGGGCCTGCACTCATGGCAGCGCAACACAGGTGCGGGCACATCGATGTCTGCGCCCCTATCGATCAAAATCTGGGCTATACTCTCGTGATCGAGTGCTATAGCCAGTTGCACAGCTCTCCCGCATGTTATAGTAGGATACTGTAACGTGGTACTCAGAGCTTTGCTAACCCCTACCTCATTATCATGGAAGCCCACGTTGGCGTCTGCGCCTCCACCCAGAAGCATCTTGACCAGGTCTTCATCACCCAGCTTCACAGCCCTCACGAGGGGTGGCAAAAACTCGGGCGGCTCCGTGATTTCATTGTCGCTTTCACCAAACGTGCAGCCGTCGCGCCCGGCAGGAAGGCTCGGCCGATCGGAGTCGCGGAAATCACACCGAACGCCCGCGTTCAGCAGCATACGGACCATGGTGTGGTCAAGGTACTCCACAGCCAAGCCAAGAGCTTTGGTAGCAATCACCCAATCCTTTGCCTGTAATGTCTCTTCGACTTGGGTTCTTAATCGGCCGTGGTCACGATCTATTACTGCGCGTATCAAAGATTCTTCAGGAGCCCGTATCAGTCTGACGGAACCATCGGCCGGATGAAATCTTTTCATCTGCTCATTTTCTCGGAGAAAATCCGTCCATGGGGGTGTGTCTTTTCCAAGCGGTATCACTAGATGAGGCGCCGACGGCTTCTTGGGCGGATATCTGTCTTCCTTGAAGAGCGTTGCAATCTCTTCAGGCTGGAATGGTGGTTCCAGCTGCCGGTCAGCCAATTGACACCAGTCAATACCGGAGAAGAACGAGTGTGCTTTGACTTCATAGGCTCCATCTGTACCCAAGCGTAGCTGAGGGTCGCTATTCAGCAGCTGATGAAGGATATCTCTGGCCTCGCTGTCCAGCGTCTTCGAAACTTGAACCTCGCCAGTCAGGATATTGCGATGTCTGATCTCGCGGTCGTTGGCGTAGCATGGCGGCATTCCTGTCAGCATCTCGTATAGGAAAGCCCCAAGTGACCACCAATCCGTTGCTTTGATGTGGGCTTGACCCTGAAGTAGCTCGGGAGCTGGGTACTCCAGAAGTGCCACATCTTCTCGCTGCCTAGCCAGTGTCTCGTGAAGAGAAAAGTCTGCGACGATGACATGACCGGAAGCATCTAGGAGAATATTGCCAGGCCAAAGACCTTGACAGATGATATCCATGTCGTGCAGATATTCCAGGGCACATGTGAGCTCAGCAGCGTAAAATTTCGCCTTGGCTGTATCGAAGCGTCGCTCTTGCTGAAGATGGCTATATATGTGCCCACCACTGATGTGCGGCGATACAAGGCAGAATTTCTCATCCTCTTGGAAGGCGACGTAGACAGGGGCGATGAAACTACTGTTTAAGTCAAAGCGGACGCTGCTGATCAGATGGGGCCAACGGTCCTCGTAGATCTTCCAGACGCTCTTGACTGCAACCCTCTGCCCCGTGTCAGTCTTGCGAGCTAACACTACACGTCCCGACTTGGTTTTCCCAATGCACTTTCCAAAGGCAAAGTCGCCGAGCTGGGGCTTGTGATCGGTAGCTGTATATCTGAGTCCAAGCCGGATTTTGCCGGTACCTTTGGTAAGTTTAAGCCATTTCTCAGAGAACTCTGTCATGGTGGCTGACGGCCTCACCGTGCCCGAGCCAAGACATATTCTTTGATCGCCGACTCCAGTGATTTCGAGATATATATGTATCGTTAATTCGGAAGCCCGAAATACATCGAACATCTGTTGACCCCGCCATTTCAGATTCCGGATCGATGAGGAAGAAGAGTCAATCGCGACCCTGGACCGGTCGAAGTCTAGTACAGCGTAGAGTCGGCAATGGTGAGACGGATTCTCCGGGGTCAGATGATCTTTGTCGTATGTCGCTTGTATGAGGTTTGTGCGCTGCTGGTCGTCCAAGAGATCCATGGCCTCAGCGGGCACCGACAGCCCGACAGCCTCGAAGAGTCTTACAGTCAGGACGCCGGGCAAGGACAGGCTTGATGACTGCCCAATGAATGTCTTTGGGTCATGATGGGTCTGAAAAGAGGTATCTTCCAAAGGACGAGGCCAGACTTCAGTATCAGGCAGGACAGGTTTCTCCCTTATCCCTAGGCCGAATGGTCAGTCTCGTACGTCGTGTGAACGAATGTGCTTTTGAGAGCGCTTACTTGTCGACACTTTCCAGTGCTGCATTTTCAGTCAATCTTATGTCATGTGTAGATCCGAGTGCGGTGAGGAGCCAGAGGAAAAGAATGAACATTGAAAGACGTGCGATGGACTGCGCCGTGAGCGGGGCAAATGGAGTGACCATTTCAACACAAACTATGTCCACGATGCGCGATATGACTTGCATACCTAGCTGACTTACCCAGGCGTGCATGGGCCCAAGGTGGATCTACACATCCCTGTGGCAATCTATAACATAGATCTCCGTCTACAATGTCAGACAACTGGACTGATCAACACCTACATTGAGAGGATTGAAAAGTGTTCAACGGGAGCTTTTGTCGGGAATGAATAATATAAACATTATAACATTTGTCGAATTATATACAGTAAAGTGTTGCTTGGATTGCCGAAGATGAACGCCTGATTACAGGGGGCCACTAGGTAAGCAGTATCTTTGGAGTCATTCCCTCACCGAGCCGTGTTGCTCCAGTATTCACCATCGTCCGAACTTGCATTATTGCGAACCTTATCGTTGGCCCCGCTCCTCGTAGCTGACACTGAACTCTTGCTTGCGAGAGATTCCCTGTTCTTCTGCAAGAATACTCTTGTCACTTGCACTATCCTTCCACGCAGAATCGTTGCCTTCTTCGTCTGATTGATCGCCGTTTCCAGGCCCTCTCGCCTCGGCTATGCTTTGCATGCCGTATTCGTTTTCACGCGATTTTGAACGGTGGTTTGAACCCTTCCAGACGCGACTGACGGTGCCGAGGCCTCTGGAGCTACCGTGGTTGGATGGATTGTCGTGGGGTGATCGCTTCGAGGAACGTGTGCTTGCAAGTCGCTTGAATAGTGGTCGGAACACTGGCAAAGACACACAGATAAGAGTCAAAGCCAGCTCTGTGGATGAGAACATGACTGAATCGGCAGTTGCATCTGTACAAGACTGTTAGCTGGAATCAAGGTGGCGGGGAGTTGATAACGACTTACATAAATAGTCAGATGTGTTGGAGATTGCACTCAGACCGGCTGTTCGAACGATACCAAAGATTCCTGCACTGAAAACAAGACTTAGTAGTTGCATGGACTGTTTTTGTAAATTGACTTACATGGCACCAAGCGAAAGTGAAATGATGATGGTCCATCTCTCTTTGGGATTCATATTCAGATCCTTGAGAATATAGTAGGGGCAGAAAGCTAGAAAGAAGTCCATGGCGGCAGAGAACGCTTTCAACAGTTTAGCATAAAACGCATTAATTAATTTCGTAATATTGACTCACAGCACATGACGAACGCCAAGGTCGTCAAGCTTATCGTACAAGCCTGCGTCTTCACGTCTGAATCCCATAAACTCTGGGTTGGATAGCACTGAGCAAAAACCGAGATGGCGAGAAATATGGATAGGAACATGATCGTGAACATCCATCCCCATAGAACCCATTTTTGCCTAAGTTTCAATTGGACTTGTTAGACATGAACTCCAAGCCATGACGAAACCGAAAAATGCATCTCATTGTCACAAGTTGGGACACCAGAAAGGAGGAGGAAAGAGTGCTCACCATTTGACATTGGCAATACGAGAAAGGAATAGAGCCACACCACACTTGCTGAGACCCATCGCAATTGCAATCGTGGATTGGCCGCAGAGTTCGTATAGTGTTGCAAACTTAACATCATTCTTGTCCAGATCTGCATTGTGCTGGCCAAATCCATATAACGAGCTGATGATGAAAAAGATGGCAAAAACCAGCATGAAGACCTATGATCGAAAATATCAGCACGACATCATTCGACGTAACGTGGAGTTCCCCAGGGTGATTGAAGCTCCCGTTGAGTTTCATGACTTACCCAGCTAGCTATAAGTACGGCATCGTCGTCGCCGCCACCGGCTTTGAGAACGCGGCGGGTATAATAGCGGCCTCCAACGCTGAGGCCAGCAACTGCAGTCTCAAGCGCTACAATTACGATAACAGTCGGACCCTTGCCTCCAAGACCCATGTTGAAAGAATGTGAGGGGAGATATCCCGTAGTGAGCAAGAAGTTTGGTTGCAAAGCAAGTCCAACAATGCTTGCTGGTTGTTTAGGGACTTATACTCTAGAACATCGACGCAGAACCTGTTCTCCTAATCTAAAGTACTTTGATGCCATGCTATACAATGGTACTATTACGAGTCAAACTTATCGGACTTATAATAGCTTGTCTTTCGCTCCGGATTTTGTGATCAGTCATCCTCGCAAGGTATTCCTCCAATCTGGGCAGTTGATCATCTCTGTGGGCCCTCGGATGTGCATCATGAAGATCCCGTACAGCGAAGATCTCCGAGCGGAGAGACGTTGCATGGGTCGATCTCTAGGATATCCTGGCGCATCGAGTCGACTTCTATGTCAGCGGGGCCGAGTCAGTGCTCGGAAGCCAGACCGGACCCTCTTGGTCCCTGCCTCCCTTCGACAGATGAGGAAAGGGTGTGGCTGAAAAGAGAAATTCTACGATCGGACCAGAGTGTCGGATTTCCATCAAACCTGGGGTCGATCTTCATTTTAATAAATGTTCCATGATTGTTGACATGGAAGTTGACTAGTCTTCGCCCATCTTCCTGCTCTCTAGTGCATACGCGTAGTTAGCCAAAACCTTAATCCCTGTTTCCTCCGGCTCTACCATAGTACGTGATATAGGATCACGGAATTCACAAGTATCACCTACTTGGCTGTATACCACTTTGCAATAGCCGAATGAAAAGAGGCTGGCTACCTCATTATACGCAAGGTGATAAAAAGGAAGAGAACAGAGATATTAGGAAGAAAACAGATTATCGAGAAGTTATCAAGTGACATCACCTTCAAGAACATGATCTGGCTGACGATGCAATGCTTCACTTGATAACTTAAGATCAGCTGGAAGAAGCCATAACCACTTTGACTGGATGTCCCAAGTCCCGACCAGACGGATCAAACACTCTCAGCGGTGGCTTCTTGTTAGTTCATACTTCGTTCATGCACCGCTTGAACCTTAATGTTGGGGTAGCGCCAGTGCTAGCCGTCTCCTTTTTGGGATCAAATTGGTGTATTCCCATGCCAGCAGCCTACGACCAATGGACACGATTTATCTGAAGATTGGTCTTTCCAACGGTTGGGTGACTAATTGTTCAAGTGGCAGACGGTGGACAATTAGTGTCATGACATTTCGTTTCTTTTATATGGTACGCTATCCGGTCGCTTGCGGGATTGTAACGCCCGCTACCGACGTCCATTTGGTGCCGGCAGTAGAAAGGCGGATCATTCACTAAAGACACTGCTGACGCGGACTTCCCTCCTATTAGGTCAGCAATGGTGGCAATAAATGGAGCCGACAGATAGAATTCACGAAAATGTTGATATTCCCACTGACTTCGTGATTATTCCAGAGATGATAGCGGTCGAAAGGCTCAGACAATCTTTGCATTCAAGAACTCTCTAATACTTCACCTGTGGAATGGTTTTTGCTCTTTTTCACGATTCAAGCCGTCTGTGCTTGAACGGTGGTTAGTCACCAAGACTCCTGCATCACGCGTGTTTTGTGTATTTTCCTACTGAAGACACACTTCTGTGATTTCCCCCTATCCGTACAAATACCAACTTGCGTTGTGAATGACAAACGCACATACGGAGTCTCTTCCATTCAATATTCGAAGCTCACGTGGCACGTGAAACACCGAGCTGACAGCTTCAAATATTCACAGCCAATCGGCGAAGATGAGATAGAATGCCGCGGATCCTGATTTACTTGTTTTCCCGTCAGTAAACTTGCCTTTCTCGAGGGAACTAGTTGAAAATTGAACACACATAATAAAAATTAGCGTATCGTCATATAGATTTTGAATACAGACTAATGCACATCAAAGGAAAATATATCAAAAAATCACAAAAAAAAAAAAAAAAAAAACACGGCCATATCAGAGAATAAAGGTATTGTTGAAGATGATCCTTATTAGTTAAAGAATTCTACGACCATACAAGTGAGATGCAAAGCCACCTCCGTTAGACCAATAGCTTCACCAAGGCTGTAAACAGATAACCCATAGCTTAGTCACGTGTGGCGTATTAAAGGACTTCGTCATTTTCGCTGACTAGGAGCAACTTGGGAAGCATTGTGCGGATTCCGACAGTATTCCTCCGAAATGCGACAATTACACCCAAACGTGGGAAAATCAGGTTCTCAAATTTGAGGACGGGAAAAGGGGAAGGGGGAATGGTGGATGGCGCAGTCATTAAGCAGCGTAGGGATACCTTCTCGCCGACCTATCACAATCACTTCCAGCTTATACGGACTGTGTGACAAACCACTGGAGATGGTCAGGCTGTGATGGCATTGCTCAGCACCGCGCCGTCTTCAAGAGGAAGACGGCATCAGAGTCGCCGCCCGAGGCCGTGTTTCGGACACTTGAGCCTGGGAAATCGGACAAGGAGTGGGGCATCGCGCACCGCGCATCAACGAGACGCGCAGCGTCAGTTTATTGCTTTCTTAGAGAAAAAAGGAGCAGTATCATCAAAAGATCCCACACAGAGGCTTAATACTAGCCTGCTCTGAGGCAATATCACATTTCCCGTTTGTCTCCTAATCCTTCTCCGTGGAAGGCCTCCAAAACCAAGCCGAAGGCCTCTAAAGCCATGCCAAAGGCCTCTAAAGCCATGCCAACGGCCTCCAAAACCGTGCCCAAAGTCACCGAAAAACCTCCATCTTTCCCTCAATTCGGGAAGCTCCCACCTGAGCTACGGATGCTCGTTTGGAAGTACAGTCTGCCGAGCTTCGAACCAGGAATGTACCCTTTTCGCACTGGGCTCTGGGACACTCGCACGATCGATGACACCGATCCCCGTTTTAACCTTATGAACACTAACATGGAGATGTATTTTCATCACGAGCGCTTGCGCAGTGGCACATGCGTCAAGGTTCCCACGCTTGTGGTCAATCAGGAGTCTCATGCAGTCGCTCGAGCATGGCTTCATGACCAACATCACAAGGTCTTCCGTGAGAGGGACAGGGCAACTGAGACTTGCGATGATCCCAAGAACTGGACCTTCAAGCGTCTCTTCGACCCTGAGTTAGACACCGTTTATGTCGCTCCCGAGAATTTCATTGATTTTCTTGGCGAGGAGGAAAACCGTACAATGGACGATGATTTGATTGACATTGACCCCTTGCCGTCTGGGTGGAACTTTCGCACCGCGTTCGATTACAACACACTCATGGACACGGAAGTCGCCTTTGACGACCTGATCAGTGGCTTCCGCCATGACATTGAGAACATCTTTATCATCGTGCGGAACTCGCCTGGTAGTGTCGACGCCGTATCTTCTGGTTGGTGGGATCTTGAGCCTGCCCCTTGGACCCAAGAATACCTCTACTACGATATCGACAAAGCGCGTATCAGGGTCAAATGCAATTTTACCATCACTAAGAACCAAAAAAACATGAGAGAAGAGATTCACACCAGATGCGAAATGATTGAAAATCTTCGCAATTCTTTGGAGCACCTCGGCTATACCTTGGCCGACCGCTTTGAGCATATGCGTGAGTGGCTTGAGCGGAGGGATGCTGATCGTACCAGAAAGGGAGGAATGCTATCCAAATCCGGATGCGTCAAACAGTATGTTTTTCGACCTTGTTATGGTGTGAGACGATGAAGTCATGGAGTTCAGGCATCCTATTATTTGCACCCATTCGTCGTCTTCTATGAGTAACTATACATCAACACGCTACAAGATGCCAGCAATCAGTGTCCAACGCGCAATCAAAACAAAATAATACACCATGAGGTTCAACTCTCTCTTGCAACAGTGGGGCCTTGCAGCCAATTACCAGATGTACTCAAGGCACACGGAGCTGCTGTTGATGTTCATGACATCGGCAACAGTGACGTTGGGGCTAAGATCCATCATCCAGAGGACGTGGTTCAACGTGGTCTGGTTGCCATCGTCTCCGTCGTAGTCGAGGATCGCGGGTCCAGCGCAGGGGAGGCCTTGGCGGTCGCATGACGACTGTGACTGCGAGTTGATGCCGCTGATCTCGGTCAGGCGGGTATCCAGGTCGGCATACTGCCAGCGCCACCAAAGCAAATCAATAAAACTATGATGCAGAAAGAACAATGGATCACCGGGGCTGTTGGCAACGTTGAGCATCACGCCGCCGACACCACCGTGCCCGCCTCCGTGGGGGGACCCCTCGATGCAGTTCCAAGCACCCTCCCACGTGTCTTTCTCTAGACATGTCTCGACGTTGACATAGGAGGAGCGATCCAAGCTGTTGAGCGACAGGGACCGCCAGATGCAGGTATTGCCGTTCGTCGCTGAACTGTTTCCACCGCTGTTGGTGCTGTTTACGGGGTGGAGGACAACGTCTACAAAGGGGCCGTCTTGGATGCACTCCGACGAGCCAACACCGTTGCCACCGAAAGCATCCGCTTGGAAGATGTCAGCATCTGCAATGTCTGACAGTTGAGCGTCGGCGCTCTCGTCCCAGTAACTGCGGCTCAGTTAGACCAATACTATTTGAACGGCCGCGAAAAGTTCTACTCACGCAAGAGGTCCATCATAGCCGCACTGATCACGCAGGAAGTTGGCGTGAACAGTAACGAAGTAGCGATGCCAGGGAAGGAATTGGCCCTTGAGAACAATCAGTTATGCTGAATACATCATTCTTTGAACCAAGGCATCTTACGACATTGTGAATCCAGGTGACTTGGCCAATGTGTGCGTACTGCATCTCCTGCCACAACGTAGCCGAGTCGCCGAGGCCAATCGTGGGTGCGGCAGTGGTCAGACACAATGCAGCATCGAGATAAGCTGACTTCTCGTCCGTGGTGAACGTGGACCTAGGCGCATGATCAGTGATAGCGATTGAAAGGCCGTGCTGGTTCGCAAATACCATGACTTGACCTGTCTCAAGGTCTCACACTCATCACGCTTCGCCAGTGCATGTGGACTGGCCAAGGCAGCGGCTGAAAGGCCGAGCAGTGAAGTTCCTAGCTTAAGGAGTCGAGTCATCTTGAGAGATCTGTTTGGTCGGGCTTTGTTGTTTTCTTGAACGAGTGTTATTGAGATCGAGTCTTCGTGATGTCGAGCTTGCACCTTATTCTTCAAAACTGGCCAGAATCTACGCCTTTTATATTTCTTGATGAACACATGTTCTCCATGTCATTCTTAATCAGAGCTTCGCGTCCATCCGTGGAGGATTCGACAGCTGTGTTCATTCCATCAGTGCTTTTTGCTGCTTTGTGGTGGGCACGGAGTCGTTTCGATGCACATAATCGATATATCGATCAAGTACAAGGAGCTGTGCGCCCGTGGCGTCTCTGTTGACCCACATCCGTGCGATACTCCCTGAAGGCATCACCATTTTGCCGCGTATGAAGCAGCGCGGAGGCTCTGCGCTGGAATGCAACCCAAGCGGGTGACTATATCGTTCAGTAGCGCGCGGCCGTGTCATGGCGTCGGATAACGGAATGCAACATCATGTCCAATTCATTGATGCAAGTCTTTCGGCGTTGTAGCCATGCATTCTCCGCGGCCGCGTCAGCCTCATGTTACGCCGAGTGCCTACCATTGGCTTCCCTGGCGCTTCTCTGCGGATTCCCTTTAGACTTAAATGACAATCAAAGTCGTTAATGCAAGGGAACATTGCAGCCGCGGTGAATTTTATAATAATCTACATGCCATTGTCCAGGGTCTACATGAGGGAGCTGGGGCCAGAGGTCATTTGCTTCGAATGTGTCAGCCATACTCCAACTTAGTCACTCACTTACAAATATGCCAAGCCCAAGTGTACGTCGCATCCGATTGGCCTATGCACAACAAGACTCTAGCAAGTCCACTTGCACCGCTATTGCCTGCGAAATGATTCGCGTACCTTTGTGCATTCCTGGTTGTGTATGACCGCGATAAAGGCGGCCCCGGTGGATTAATGCTTTGACCGAAAAGCTATTTCTGCGAAGCAAACTTCGTATATGCTGGTTTCCAGCAAAGCTCCCGGGATCTACGCGTTCTTCACTCCACCATATCAAGCGCCAGTACATTTGCAGAATAATTGAAATAGATACCAACATTCATACCGACTACAATCGTAAAGTCATCGTACTCGGCAGCGAAGCCGAGAAGTTCTACGCGAGACGCTGTGATTGGAGGGATACAAGTCGCCAGACACCATTGGACTCACAAATCTCCGATGACAATCTTTCTCCTCAGCGACCGAGTCATCGCGCTTCAGGAACAGTTCGCCTGAGCGAGCACCGACAGCCGGCTTGAAATGGCAATGCTCAGATCCTCTGTACACTGTCCATACATGCTTGCTGCAAAGGTCCTGAGTGTTTCTAGCATAGTCATTGTATACGCCGTCTTCTCAGAGTATTATCGTATGCTTTCAGCATCTGAGCTGGTCTAGCTCTATATAACGACGAGACCGTTTACAGGCTCGATTCCTCTTACCAAGCCGATTTGACAACACTCAAGGAGGCTGATGAGTGCGTTTTGACAAGTCCACAGAAAAAAGTCTAGGCGAGCAGCTAGACGCCCTCATTTCCTCGATGTTAAATTCAAATATTGTACAAAGCAATACAGGCAATGGCATGGTACTACTTGGTATGCACATCATTATTAGATGACGATGGCGAGGTAGCTGAGACGCTTTCAGGTTTGCTCATGGACACCGTTCAGCGGTCAGTGCTTTCCTAGAATGAGGCACTGGGTGGGGGTGCTATGAGGGAAGGCGCAGCAGAGGGTCAAATGGTCTTGTTTACAGAGGTTTCTGAGGAGGAAGGACAAAGTTCTTGTTTACTTCTTCAACCCTCCAAAACTAATCAGTCGTCTACCATAATTCCTGGGATATTCTCCTCGTTTCCTGACTTCTCTATGGCGCCTTGTACATTTTGAATCATTGGCTCCAACACACAGGAGACACCAGTACGATCAATATCCGACAGTCAATCGTATGCGGCCACGCTGCACGAGGCATGGGGGAAAAGATTCGTTTCTGAGGGACAGATGGCTGGGAGAAAACTCTTTATAACTGCTGAAGCCAACACAATCATACAACAATCAACATATTCCTGACGATTCCCACGAGTCCTATTCATTTTCGGGATTACACAATCATTCGAATCAATCGAAAACGGACGACTCTCGACCGTCCCAGTTGTGCCTCTTTGATCGGACAGATAAGATATGGAACACTTATATCATCCAGAAGCATATCGAAGATGCTTTCAACAATCTTGCGTATGCGAGGGTCATAGCATAGACGAAGTCCTCGCTCTCTAGATGGAGTTGTTCCATCTGGTTGGCTTGCAGTTTGAAGTTTCTGCTTGAGAAGAATCTTTCGGCCCCTCCATGCTTTAAGTGTCCGAGAAACGGTCGTCTCAAGCAATCCTTGTTGGCTGCTTCAGCCTTTGTTTTAGACAGCTCGCCTATGGAAGAGCAACGACTGAGGTCGAATATTACCATCAAGGATATTCGAACATTGAGCACAGGCACCAGCACTTTCAGGAGTGCAAACCGATCGCCACCAGATTTTGCCAAGCGGACGATCAGTTTGTGGCTGCTCGATATTGATGCTTGCAACAAAATCGCCCAAAACGAATACGGCGTGGAAATGGCCGTTAAGGTCTTTCTCGAGACAGACCCTTACGCACCACGTTCTGCCCGCGGGGTTTCCTACATTCAAGATCTTTGGAAGACCTGTGGATCTGTATATAGTTTTATGATTAGAATACATATAAGTTATGCTTTTTCCTGATTTATTGTTTTGTTTATTTTTTTGCTCATTTTATAAAAAGAAATAGGAAAGAATTCTTAGTTATTTCCTATAAAGCAGAAACTAGAAGAGAAAAACAGCTATATATATAAATAAATTATATTAAAAACCCGGAGACTTTTGTTACCTTACTTTGGGGTTTTCTCTGTGATGATATAGTTCCAGCATCTCCCTGGCCGAACAAAAACAAGCGACCCGCCGTTCCGTAAATAAAGCACACGCACAGTTCCAGACCATTCCACGAGCATAATGCTCCATGAAAAAACCCATTTCGCAGTGACAAACCATTCCATAGCAGTAGAGCATTCCATAGCAGTAGAGCATTCCACAACAATAAAGCATCCAGCAACCTCTCTCTCACACTCCTCCTCATTCCTTCGATTCCTCACACCTTACACGCCACTGTCCTTTGCGCTCCGTATTATTACTTCCCCACACCCTCCGGTGTAGTTTCAGCAGATATAGTATATTGTAATTATGGTTCGGTGCGTTTTATTTTGTGGACCTTGCAAATAGTACCCTTGTATCAACTGCGACGTCTAATCTATCCCACGGTACTCAAAGTACGAGTTCCACGCTGGGTCTGCTCTCAGCGTCTCTACTAGTTCCTTTTCCATCGTGATCGTAAACATGCAGCCTTCATCAGCGTTAGGCGATGGCCGCAGAGGCGCATAGATCAAAATCAACCCTGCAGTGATGGACTCTCCCCACAAGTGACGATACGTGATGGGCTTGCCAAACCCGAAATCGAAGCCGCTCACGTCGCTGGAGCGGTGGTCCGTTACAAACGTGCTCATCGGTGGGTGCGCATCCACACGGAGACTGATGGACCGCTTGTCGCGAATAGGCGCAATGAGATCGACCAGTGCCTCGAGGTGTTTTTCTGTGCAGCTCTCCGTCAGATAACGGATACAGCTTGCCAGTTGAGACAATGGTGCGTCCCTGATGACTTGCGCAATGCTCAGCGCCGTATCCGGGTAGGTGTCGGAAAAGCCGCCCGCCACGATTGCGCGAAGCATCCGCTCGGGGACCGGAGGATTGTGTAGGCGAGGCCGCATGTTGATGGCTTCGCCCCAGTACAACTTTTGGGAGAGGTCCGCCGGCTTGTAGAAGTCGGCGCGGACCTTGGTCATGACGCGCCAGATGTACGCGCACATGGCATCGTAGGTGGATACCCAGTGCGACCCCGACTCTGTAGGGAGCGCGAGCCTCTTGAGCTCTTCCGCTTTGCTAGAGGGCAAGTGGAAGAGTATGGCCTGTTGTTCCGGATGATCGGGGTGACGTTGCGGAATGGGCGGTCCATCCACAAGGTCCTTTTCGGGCAAGTCCTTGGTGAAGCGCAAGGCATCCACACACGCCGGGTCCCAGGACGGGAATGGCGTTGAGTTGCAAATGGCATAACAGTTATCTGCGAGCTGGTGGGTAAAGTTGTGCCAGCCCATGACGTCGCTGGCGTAGTGATGACTGTGCATACTGAAGAGTAAGCCACCTTTGGTCAGGTTGATCTGGTATGCCGCAACTACCGGGCTATTGTCCGGCTCGGCCTCGGGCCTTTCTCCCCACGTCATCTCTGGAATACCTATGAGGTGCTTGTTAGCTCTCAATGCTCAAAGTTTATGATTGATTGCGTGCAGCGCCACGAGTAGAGTGGATGGAAGGACTTACTCCAAGTATTGATATCACCCAAGGAACGAGCCGAAAAATAAGCCGCCTCAATCTCATCCAACGACGGATAGTTGTCCCCAGGTAGATCCAGACGCTGAAGCACAAGTTTCACGGTTGAGTCCTTCTTCTTGACAAAAGAATGACCGCCTTCGGGATCTTTCTCAATGGTGCTGCAAAAGTACTTGGCTTGGCTCAAAGTCTTCTCTAGACCAGCCCTGAGGACATCGACGGCACGATCCTTGTCTGCATCGTCGACGCGAAAGTAGACGACATAGTGGTTGTAGGTTGTGACTGGAGTCCGGTCAATGGTGGACACTTTGAGCCTCTCCTCTTCCGGGTCTTGTTCCCAGCCATAAGGATGAATCTGAAATACCTGTTTTGAAGGCATGACGACGATTAAAGAGAGGGGTAACGATCAGAACAATACGGAGTGGTCTATGATAAGATTTCCCAAGGGAGAGCAGCCAAAATATGGACTTTGACAAGATAATTTGTTCTTGCTGGGCAGGGGAAATATACTGCGGTACAGCCGACGAACACATGTGAATTTATCTAAGCAGACCACCGATGAACCCCACGGGTTCTCTCAAGTCTGTCACACGGAACGTGTCGGTTGTAACATGATGCACAATGAAATTACAACGGGCAGAGATGCATGTCAATTGCATGTCAATACGACCAAGAACCAACACAATGTGTGCTTCATATTGTGGGGCGGCGACTGTATTCATTATCCGCGGCAGGGGCGGACCGGCTCGCTGGGACTGCAGGACCAATGGGGCCGATGACTGTGTATGATTGACCGGGGCCGTTTCTGTGGAAGGGAGGGACCCCCGGGCCGACCCTGGGGTCTCGGCTGCCGTTTAACACCCAATATTTTCGATAAAGGCCGCAATTGACATGGATCCTTGGTGGGTTGGTGGTTGTCACTTACCCTGTCGTTCTGTCAAAGCAGACGGCAGTTACAGGGAAACAGATAGTGCGATGACAAATCTAGACAGGAAATTGAAAGTGATATGGATTGTCGCTGCAAAAGCCTTCAGGGGATTATGGGGCAAGATCAAATCCAGACGCATTGCTGTCAATGTTTCGTGGCGATGAAATTCCATCAGGCAAATACGGTGTCCATGATGGCTTGTCAATTATCGTACCCCTTACATCGCCAAGATACAGGCCTGTTACTCTTGAACCTTATTTCGTGCAAGCGAACGAACAAACTGTTTCTCAGCAAGAAGAAAACAGACATGCTAAATATTTTCGCGATGGGAAGTCGGAAGTGCTAACCTTATCGAAATTGAGATGGCCAATATAGAACCAACAGCTGCGAAAAGTGGACCACACTGTCTGATTCAAAATTCATGTGCCTCTTGTTCACTTCAATGCTGGAGCACCTACGATGTTGACCAAACATCCATCTTCTTTCGATTTTGATCCTGCAGATACGCCTGAAGGCACGGCGAAATGGCCTTGTTCAACTTGTCGGGGCCAGCGTTGGCTGCTCCGGCCGGCGTGATTCCAAACTTCGAGGATCCACCCAATCGGAATGGGCTGGCCATCGCCTCCTTCATTGCCATGTTGGTCATTGCGACCGTGTGCCTTGTCCTGCGATGTTACGGGAAATTCTTTGTTGCCAAGAAGATGAATATTGAGGATGGTCAGTTGTTATGGCACCCCTTGCACTGTCTTGTATGTCGTCGAGGACTGACCATTTTCTATTTCGACTTTCAGGATTACTTCTGGCTGCTTATGTTAGTTGCATCCAATATTCCTCATATTCAAGACCTTACTAAACTGTAAGAAAAGGGAAACTACTGGGGCTGCACGTATGCATCATTCAAGCTCATCGGAGAACCTGGCTATTTCGTGCACAACTGGGATCTCACTCTGGGGGCCACCATGGAGCCATACTATGTAAGATATCATGGAAACATCATCTCACGCTAGGCTAATGGTATTTAGTATATCTTTCTTTTCGGCGTCTTCTACTCCATGGTTCTAGCCATGCTCAAGATTGCTATCCTCGTTGAATGGTGTCGCGTATTCGTCCCCGGAGGTACAGAGCGGTCCAATTACTTTTGGTGGTGCTCCATGACGGTCATTGCTGTCCAGGCGGCTTTTGGGTTTGCCGCCATCTTCCTACTCAACTTTCAGTGTATCCCTCATGAAGCTATCTGGGATTTCACAATCACTGAGAAGACGTGTTTGCCGCTAAACGCACTCCAACTGACATCCGCAACAATTCACTTGGTTTCTGACGTTGCCATATTTCTCCTACCTCAAAAGATCATTTGGACACTGAACATGAGTTTGAGAAAGCGACTCGGTGTGGCCGTGGTTTTCAGTCTCGGTGCTCTGTAAGTATTAGCTTTCTGTCACACCAGCATGAGAGGGTGGATTAACTAATGTGTCTTCTTTGACTCAGAGCCGTGATATGCTCAATCTTTCGAATGACGGCGACGATCGATTTCGGGAAATCATCAGATACGATGTACACAATTGGGCCGGTCATTTTATGGGCTACCGGCGAGATGAGCTGCGGTTTCTTTGTAGCTTGCATGCCAACCTTACCTCGACTCCTGACAGAAGCTCCATGGGTGCGCCGTCTCATGAGCCTCTCTACTAGGACAGATGACAGCAATCTGCGTCGCTCCGGCCACGACCATACTGCTGCATCCAACAAGATGTCGCACAATACAAAAGCGCACGAGGCGTACTTTCAGATCGATGATGATCTGGATGATGCAATGCCCTTGAAACCCCTTCCATCCGATCCTCCAGCCAAAGATGGCACCCATGCGGACAGCACCAACAATTCGACCACGAGAACAACCCGTATCCAAATGTCGTCTTCAAGAATGACTTCAAACAAGGAGCCTTTTGATTGGCAATAAATAGGCAATCAATTGAAACACAAGTAATCGAGTCTTTGGCTTTACCTCTAAGATCTGGTGACTGCATAATCATAGTACGACGATTGACTATGGTAGATTATATGGGATAGATCAAACAAAACATGATCAGACTGGCCAGGATAACTAAGAATAAAAAAAAAGAAAGACGCTTAGGAGAAGCCAAACATGAAACATAAGAAAAATAGCAATAGAAGTTGATCATATCGGTACGGAGACTTATCCTTGATTGTTATACACAATATATCCATTCTGACCAGTCAGCAATGAATGATTGACAAGTAAATCCGGGCTTCTCGGCCTATGTTAGCGTCCACTAACGGCCACTAAGTCAACTGAATTTCCCCAGATCCACCCCTGCTTACCCCACCTACCCCAGATCTTGGCTTCAAGCTTTCCCCTAGCACTTCTCACACCTTTAACAGTGCTTTTCCGAGTTCCCATGTGTCGTGGCTTGCGAGAAAACAACGCTTCCGGTACCTACTCCGAAGCTGACATATCCGGGATCTTTTACTGTCGCACAGAAGCGGACCGCACGGAAGGCCAACTACCGTCTAGCAATCGGTCCGCGCCCGGAACCTCGGATTCATGAAGATGGATACCACCGCCTCGGATACCCCGCAGGGCGACTTGGTCACCACGCGACCAGACGGTACACCGATGAGCAGCGACCAACAGCAGCCAGACCTTCGAAGTCCAACCAGCAGGAGCAGGCGAAGTCGGGAGCGCAGTCGGGTTACGCGGGCTTGTGACCGTTGCAAGAGGTATGCGATTACTAAAGTCAAAATTCCCTTACTGAGACATAAAGAAAGCTGAGCCGATCTATAGACGCAAAGTTAGGTGCAGCGGCACGCACCCTTGTCTGCAGTGCAACTTGGATATAAACTCGTGCACGTACAAGGCATCATATACCCGCGGGCGCATGCCGCCAACGCCCCGGAAGCTAGAGCTAGACCAATTGGATGAGCACGGAACGCGGGAGTCGGACTCTGCAGATGCGACCCAGGGAGACGAAGTAAGTGATGCTACCGGCCGTGATACTATACAACCTCCCGAGGCATCATCACACCAGGTTACATCGTCGCATGTGTCGCCGGAGCCATCACAAACTGATCTCCAGGGACACTACATTGGTCCGGCGTCTGGTGTATCCTTTTTATTGCGTGTCCAGAAGCGCTTACACCAGACTGTGACTTTTTCCCAAGCCTCGTCCATCTTCACCTTTGGCGATGCTCCACTTCCGGAGCCAGATCCGGCATCCTGTCTACTCATGTCCCGGGATGAGGGGCAGAAGTTGTTGGAACGATATTTTGACTTTGCGGCCGCAACATACCGTTTCTACCACCGTCCCACGGTAGAGCAATGGCTCGATGAATTCTTTTCCACCAAAGGCGCGATGCGCGACCCCGAAGAAGCCTTTGCCCGCAAGGCCGTATTGTTCATGGTCTTTGCCCAGGCTCAAGTCTACATGCCTGGACCTTCGTCACATGAGGAAAGCGCACGGTACTTTATCGCGGCCGAACAGCAGCTAGCCAAGGAGAGAGGCTCAATTCGCCTCACGAGCGTTCAGGCCCGGCTAGCGCAGTGCTTTTATCTGCTTGGCCGGTCGCGCATCAATCACTGCTGGAGCCTGTTTGGCACAACTGCGCATCTTGTCCTCGCAATAGGTCTGAATCGGAATCGTCGGGGTTTTGCGCCGGCAGAACTCGATCGCATTGGCACCGAATGTCGCCGCCGGACCTTTTGGTGTGCATATTGTCTTGATGCTTACCTTAGTGCCGCCCTCGGTCGCCCTCGAACCTTTCACGAGGATGATATCGATCAAGAACTCCCTTCCAATATAGAGGACTCGGACCTCAGCGAAGATGTCAACTCTTCAAAACACCCTCGGTCAGAGCAATCGCTTATGCTTGCCCCAGTGGCCCACGTAAGGTGATGAAAACTGGAACACTTCCTGCTTGATACTCATACTGACTACGAAACAGATTAGCTAGGATAATAAGTGGTGTTCTTCGTGACCTATACTCGATCAGACCAATATCAGCATCCAAACGCCTTACTCTAGCAACCAGGCACACAGCGGCGCTAAAGGACTGGCGTAAGGAAATTGCCTACTTTCTTGACGTCAACGGGCTCAGCGCCTCATTCATGAAGCCCATATACCAGCGCCAAATAAACGTCTTGAACTTTGCCTACTGGCATGCCATGATCTTGACCAACCGCCCCTTTTTGCTCAGCAACTTTGCGCGACTGCAGCAGGCACCACTGTCCTCAGACGCGGCAAAGAAGGCCCGCACGAGTCCTGGTGTACAAGAGTGCCTACAAGCCGCCATGAGTATTGTCGAAACTGTCAATAGACTGTTCCAGGCCGACCAGCTATTTCGAGGCTACTGGGTGAGTCAATGTGATGCAAATACAGCAGGAAAAAAAAAAGAAAAAAAAAAACATCAAGGTCTGTCTGCTAATTCTGCACAAATAATTGTAGTTCACGCTGTATTTCGCCTTCTCGGCAGTCGTGGTCCTGTACGTATACGCGATCCAGCAAAAGGCCTGCCCCATCGAGACCTATCGGGCCTACCTCGAGGCGGCCGGCACGTGTCAAGGTCAGATCTTTGCCATGGCCGAGCAGGGATCGCTTACGCAGCGGTATAGTCTCGTGCTCGAGGAGCTGAGGGCCGAGGCTTTGAGGCAAACGGTTGGCGGCGGCGGGAGTGGACCACATGCAGCAACGGCAGGCCACCAACACCCACCCGTGACGGCAGCTCTGGACGGCAGCATCAGTAGTGCGACCGTGGCAGTAACTGCTGCGCCGACCGATATGCAAGATTTGTCTTTTCAGGAGCTGGGCTTGATTTTGAATGGAGACATGAATTGGGAAGTGAGCCCCAGCAGCTCTGTGGCAGATGGTACTGGCTGGGGCCACTTTGACTCATTGGTAAGTCTTTCGTGAACTGTTCAATCCACCCGTGCAAACTCGATCTTGTACTCACTGTGTTGACTGTCTAGGTGTCGTCTGGATTTGGGTTTGGCGGATTCTGAGCCATGGTATATCCCAACTGTCTTAGAAACTTGAGTGTCGGCTGCCAGAATGTGCCCGACGCATTGAGTACCCGAAACCACCCACGAAGCCAACGATAGGTCTCATAGTATCTACTGGGAGTCAAGTAATATATGTATGATGTATGACATGATCTAATTTCACAAATGGTATTTAATGCTAATCTGCACGGCTTTTTATTGTTTACCTCTTCTTGGGCTTGCCGGGTCCCTTTGCCTTTGACTTGTCCTTCTTGAAATTCAACACGGCTCCCTTTCCGGCGCGCTCGGCTGAGCCCTTCTTCCAGGCTCTGCCCTCATTCCGGTCAGATCTGGCATCGAGCTTCTTTCTGTCCTTGTTACTGAGCTTGCCACCGCTCTTCTTCTTGAGACTGTCCATCAGGCCGTTGAGCTCGGCGCGGCCGGCCTCCTTGGCCTTTTTCTTGTCGTTTTGCGTCTCGAACCACGTCCTCTTGGGTCGCGACTTGATCTCGTCCTCGTGCTTCATAATGTTCTCACCCCTCTTGATTTGCATCTCGGCATTGGCCAGCTGCTTCTCTTCCTTCTCCTCAATCATGATCTCCTCAATCTCGTCGTCCCAGTCGTCAATCTGCTGGGCCAGCTTGTCGGCGTCGGCGGCCTCGATGACCAAGCTGCTAATCTTGGCGCCCTGGGCCTTGCCGGCCTTGACGGCGGCCTTGACGACCTTGCGGTCGGGCTCAGCGGCAATGGTGACGGCCACACCGGCGCGTCCGGCACGGGCCGTACGACCGACACGGTGCACGTAGATCTCGAGCGACTGGGGCGCTTCGTAGTTGATGACGGTGTCGATGCCCTTGATATCGAGACCACGGGACGCGACGTCGGTGGCGAGCAAGAAGGACACTTTACCGTCGCGGAAATCCTCCACGGCATTGATACGCTGCGACTGGTTCAAGCTTCCGTGTAACTCGGCGCACGACAGGCCAAATAGACCGAAAATGATGCGGGCGCGGTGGGCCTCCTTCTTTTGGCGGAAGAAGATGATGACGCGCTCCGTGTACATGGTCTTGCAGAGGTGGACCAGGTAGCCCATGCGCTTGTCCTCGCGCCCGGGCCGCAGGCGGATGAACTTTTGCTCGAGCTTGGAGACGGTCTTGTTCTGGGTGTCGACCATGAGCCGCACGGGCTTGTTCATGCCCACGCGGACCAGGCGGTCCACGGACGAGGTCATGGTGGCGGAGAAGAGCATGGTCTGGCGGGACTTGGGGATCGTGGTGAGGATCTCGTTGAGCTCGTCGGCGAAACCGTCCTCGAGCATTCGGTCGGCTTCGTCGAGGACCAGGATTTCTACGGTGTCCACGTTGAAGCTGGCAGAGTTGCGCATGTGGTCGATGAAACGACCGGGTGTAGCGATAACGACGTCGGGTCTCAGGCGGAGCTCTGCCTCTTGGACCTTTAAGCTGAGACCACCCACTGCCAAACAGAACTTGATATCTGTGTGACTGGCCAGTTTCGTTGCGACTGCATGACACTGAATTGCCAGCTCACGAGTGGGCGTCATGATGACAACGCGCGTAGTAGGCACCTTCTTTGGTCGGTAGAGGAGACGCTCCAGGATCGGTACAATGAAAGCGCCAGTCTTTCCGGAACCAGTGACGGCACCACCCACGACGTCCTTGCCCTCCAAAGCAATGGGAATCGTCTTGGCCTGAATGGGAGTCGGCTTGGTGAAACCGACAGTGGTAAGACCACGCAAGATGGGCCTTGACAAGGACATGCCTTGGAATGATGATCTGGCGGGCTGCTTTCCTTGCTTTGCGTTGTCCTCTGGCGCGAAAAATGCTTCTCGCTTGGCTGCTTCCTCAGCGTCCTCCTCTGGGTCTGAATCCGAATCACTGCCGTCGTCGTCGGGGTGATCATTGGGCGTAGCTACAGAGTCATCGTCGGAAGCATCTCCCTCGTCCTCGTCCTCGTCCTCGTCATCATCGTGATCGGCGTCCATGTCGTCGCCAACGTCCTCGTCGACTCTTCCTCATCCGAGCCGGCGCCCATGCCAAATCCGTCCTCGGCCAGCACCTCGTCGTCGTCATCGTCCATGTCAATGTCGGCGACCTCTTCGTCGTCCTCGGCGGCTGCTGCTGCTGCCACCTCCTTGTCTGCTTCGGTCTCCTCCTCCTTTTGCTGCTTCTTGTTCTTCTTGCCGCCCTCCTTCTTTTCCCTCCGCCGTCTGATGATCTCGTCCACGTCCACCACCCTCCTCTCGTTCATGCCCCGCTTGGCGCCGTCGAAGCCCCAGCCCGCAAACTCGTCGCCCATGATGTCGCCGGCGTTGTCGACCATGAACTCAAAGTCCGAGTCCATGGCGCCGTCGTCCTCGTCGTGCTTGCCCCACTTGCCGTCATTCTCGGCGTTGTCCTCCTCGGCGTCGTCGTCGTCCGTGTTCTTCTTTGCGTTCTTCTTCTTGGACTTGGCGGCCTTTTTCGACTTCTTCTTGGGCGGCTCGGCGACAATCTCTTCTTCCTCAACTGGGAGCTCTTCGTTGTCGCTAATGGTCAGGACAAAGTCCTCGTCGGCCTTGCGCTTCGCCATATTTGGGAAATATTTTTATGATCCCTTTGGCTGGTGGAGGGGATTGAATGAGCGTGGTTTCGCAACTTGTTGGAGGGCAGTTGGTTAGACGCTCGCCAGCTAAAAAGTTTGGGGACGACGATGCGATAGCGCTCGATAAGGAACTTTTTTACCGGGCGGTGTAAGTTCCAGTGCACTGCTGCCCCACCTCAATTGCTAATGCGACTAGCAAGCGCCAAGAAATATGATCATACATTTTTAGTGGCAGTAGCACATATAAACGAGTCGAGTATTGTTTTGATTACTATATGTATAGTGGGAAAAGTCATTTTTATCGTCTGTTCTTTAGGTTTGGCTTTTCTCCTTGGCCGACCTTCACTCCCATTTCCTTCATTGCCTGGCGCACCAGACCATCAGCCTCATTAATGACATCGTTTCCGCGTCGCCATGTGTAAAGCGCAACTCCTTGCTTGTCAAGCGTCTCATGTGCCCGGTGCAAGCGCCGATGCCACAAATCTAGTTTCTTGTTCAGTGGCGCATCAGGGGCGAGATTTGTATTGTAAGTGTTGTTTTGGTATGCTGGCGTCGGCAACGAGTCCATGGCTTCCACGTCAGAATCTGGTGTACGTTGAGGGGAGCTTCGTGAAATCTGTGGGCCTGTTTGTTGTAAGCTCGAAGCTGTATTGGATCGCCTTGGTGGTGGCGGCGGTGGAGCAGCCGATTTGGACGATGCAGAGCCAGAATTGCTGGAGAAATTGGAGCCCCGTCGATCATATGAGGCTGTATTGGACAGATTTTGCTGGCTTGCGTTGAAACCTTGTTGTGAGGAATTATGCATTTGCGATAGCGGGTGTGGCGCAGGACCTTTTGCTGCACCGCCATTGGATGGTGTAACTCTTCGTGCTTGTGGTGGCGGCGGCGGTTTCTTCTGCTCTGAACTTTCTCCATGGGTGCTCGCTCCAGAGAGTGAAACTGTCGATGCACTCTTGAGAGATGTTGGCTTGGCTGGTCGTGGAGGCGGCGCTTTCTTGTTGCTAGGAGGCAGGTTTTCCCGTAATTCTTGGAAATGCCGAGACTCTGGAGCAGGACTTTCTTGAGGCTCCTCGGAGAAGTCAATCAGATCTCCCATGATCGGACCGTCTTCCTTAGAAGCCTTGCTCGGCGTACGTGGTGGCAAGGCAGGCCGGCTTGCGCGATCATCTAGCGAGTTGTTTCGGCTAGGATTCGTGCTGTTGGGCGCTCGTGTCAGTGGACGAGAGTCGAAATAGCCAGAACGCTCTGGTGTCGTGACATCACGAATGAAAATTGCCACAATACGGCCGGGGTTGGCAACAGCTATCTCCGTGTAAACCTCCAAGTCAGCTTCGCCGCTGTCACCAACAAGAAGGAATCGACGTTGTGGAAAATCATGCATGATCTTCTCCAGTGTGCCCTTCTTCCTTTCTGCCACGGGCTCGAAAATACCCTGAAGCATACCGCTGTACTGCTTCAAATGAATAGAGCCGGGAGGTAGTCCTGCCAGTTTGAAGTAGCTGGCAATAACGGGATACAGCTGCCATGGGCTGTTGGAACAGTAGTGTATCCTAACACCCATATCGTGCATCGCGGTGTACCAATCCCTGACTCCATCAACAGTTAAATCTCCAAGATCGCGAATGAAAGTGTTGCGGAAAATTTCCTTGGCACCAGTCGTGATGCTAGAGTGCTTGATTGTATCATCAATGTCACTAATCAGGCTGATGCCTTCAGGTTCGATTACGTGAACCGGTTCAGTGGCAGACAAGCCTTCGTTGGCCAGAACTCGAATGTGAGTAGGCACAAAGTCCAAAGGTGCCCGTAGAATGAAATGCCCAGAATCGTTGGTAGTAACAGTTTTAGACTGAGACTGACTGTCATTGTAGAAAAAGACAGTTATAGGCCTCTGTACCAAAGGCGTGGTCATGAACGGAGCGATTCGAGCCATCAGGTTTGCGTTAGCAACGGCAAGCTCGGCCTCGCTTAACTGATTACCAGTGTTCGACCTGCTGACACCCATGACCGGCGAACGAGGAGCAGAGCGCACAGATGGAGTTGGACTGCGGCTTCTGGAGTCGCGTGAGCTCTTGTACTCATCCTCCGAGTCTGGATCCTTTGGTGCTTCGCTGTATCCTCCCTTGATAGCAGCCGCTCTCTCGGCTTGGCCACGCCTTTCGATTTCCTGGGCTTCTTGGGCAATTCGCATCTGCTCGCGCTCCTCTTCGTGCAACTGGTGTAAAGACGCCGGAGACGGGTCTAAAAGTTGTTGTTGAGCTTGTGGCGTAGGTATGCCGCTTAGTTGTCGGGCCAATCCTATGAGGATGCGATTCCTCCTAGTCATTGGGCCTCGGTGTGGGTTGTATATCCAGCCTCGCACATCTACATCAACAATAGCCTTCTCATCTTCATGTCTCGCCCATTCTTGGCGCCAGTACTCTTCCTCGTCAATGTCGACGGTAGAAGTAGCCGGTGGCCCTGCCGGATCTTCATACTGTCGCATCTGGCCTTTAACGTGTCTTTTTGCATAAGACGGGAAAAGCACCATCTGTTCGTCGCCTTGGACGATGATTTTGACGTCCGGAAAGGCACCGGGTATGGTAATCTTTTGAAGCTCCTCGGTATCGACCTGGCCGGCTCTGGTTTGATTGTATGACTCTCGAATTCCACTCACGGCTGATGCGCCAGCACTATAGGCTCGGCCTGCCAGAGCCGCCAACTTTCTCCTCCTCGCACCAGACTCTGCTCCAGCCCCGCCTCCCGAGCCATATCCTGAAAGATACGACATGATGGTCTTTCGTTTGGCTCGAATCACATCCCGTTTCTTCGGTGCTGCCCGCAATGTCGGCTTCGGCTTCGGCGGCCCTAGGAGAAGCCGCCGGGCACGATCGACGATGCGCGACTGCTCGTTGCGCCTTCGCTGACGCTCGAGGATGAAGCGGTACACACGACTCTGCAGGCGGTGCTTGTAGTGGGGAAGAGTGTCGAGGTGAAACCCGACAAGGCGCTCTCGGTATCGTTGGCTCAGACGCGGGAAGAGGTAGCGAAAGAGTGAGGCTCGGTGGTGAGGGTGCGGCTGCGGAGGCAGAAAGCGACGTGGCGGCGCCAGCTTTGTGAGGAGCAGCGGTCTTTTACGCTGTGCGATGGAAGGACGTGCGGTAGGTAAGGCGGGAGGTTCCAAGTAAAAAGATCTATTTGAATCTTACAATTATACTGCTCGCTGTCAGTTAGATTACTTGATTACCCCAGATTGTCGCGTGAGCAGTGTGGGTAGGTAGGGTAGTAGGTGAACAGGTGAACCAGATATCCTGGTTTGAGCATGGCGATCATTCAAAGTGGGAATGACCCTGCTGGACCTTCTCTCAATGATGTCTTCAGGCCCTGGCCGCCGCCCGACAGGAACGCGCCGAATCGTTAGTGGGGTTTTGCGACATGACATCAGGCTGCAGCCACAAGCATTTTGGCCAAGGCCCAGCCAGGCCTGTGATCACACACTATCCGGACCATTCCATCCTAATTCAATCCTTATTTCTAGTGTCGATATATTCATAACCAAATCTTATTATTACGATGAACATCATTCAATTATACCTACGTGCCTAGAAAATGTTGGTTTCAAGATCTAGGTCAACGTTTGCAGCTGATGCACGGATTACAATTCATATCTAAATCCTGTTTTCCCTCATGTTCATATTGACATTTTTCAGTTAATGCTTCTCCCATCATATATATACCCAGTTATGCGAATTTCCGAATACCACGACCATTTCTACGACTTTAAGACCAATGATGAAATAAAGATCAATGTGAATTCAACAAAACTCCTATCCTAATTTACCCAGGTATCCAAAATATCTAAAAGAAATTAAATATCGGCGCTTACTTAGTTTATCAAGTGAAGCTGCCTCAGAAAGCCCTTTGCTTCCTCAATGACGACGCCCAGCTCCTTTTCCGCATCAACAGGATAAACATCCACTTCGTCTGTAGAAATTCCTTCCTTTGCCTCAATCTGGCTCTGCACCATTTCCGCCTTCATATAATGGCCGTCGCGGCTGCCCAGTCTGCTGACCAGCACTTCCGGGCTGCATTGCAGATCCAGAAAGATGACCGCCGGGCTGTCGGACCGCTCTTGGCCGACCTGGCGCAGGGCGTCGCGGTAGCTCTTCTTGAGGCTCGAGCAGCTCACGACGGCGGCGTCCCAGCCCAGCTCGTATAGCTCCTCCTCGACGCGCCGGTTGATGCGCGCCAGCCACGGCCAGCGCTGGTCGTCGGCCAAGGCGACGCCGCCGCGCATCGAATCAATGGCGGCCTTGCTGTGCAGCGAGTCGCCTTCTACGAATGGTGCTCCTAGTTGGCGACTGATCTCGGTTGCCAGGCTGGACTTGCCCGAACCGCAGGGACCGGTGATGACTATGACAGTCTTGCGCTGAGTCTTGGGGGCGGAGGGCTCATTTGCCGCGGGTGCCTCCTTGATCTTCCACGAGTCCGACAAGAATTGGTTTACAAACTTGCTCACAAAGCCCTTGTCGAGTGTCCAGCCTTCGGCCAGAGTGGAGGAAATAGACCGAGCCGTACTGGTCGAATACTCTTTGGATGGGGCAAACTCATCCTTGTCGTACTTGCTAGCGAAAAACTCGACGAGCTTGATCGGCGGGTTAAGCACCGGGTCAGGGTTCGATTCTCTCAGTCTTCGAACCCACTCCTTTGGCTCAACTTCCTCGAATTTGAGACCAGCTTCGCGAAGAGCAGGCAAAAGGTCGTTCTGCCAGCTAAACGTCTTGTGGTTCGCTACATTGGTGAATGCATTCTGTGCATCAGAGAGCGAAATCTCGGCCACGCCCTGCGCGACGACATCGACAGGAAGCCAAGATGGGTCTTCCCTCAGGCGTGGTAGAGCGCCGACGGTAAGGGCCGTTTGGATGACCATGGGAACACCCTCGGTGGCGTTCCAGACACCATGTGCTGTATCGGCTACAATCTGGCCAATGCGAAGGACTCGGACGGGAATACCGGCCTGCTCGCCGGCCTTTGCGCACAAGGTTTCGGCCACCGACTTGGACTGAGCATAACCCATACCCTGTGCCCACTCCGGCTTGGGAGCAGTCTCCGGCACTGGTCCATCGACATCGGGGTGGCGTGCGACGGCACTGACTGAGGAGCAAAAGTTGAATGCAGCTGCTCCCTTCTGGCACAGATTGATGAGGTTCTTGACTCCGGCTATGTTGTCTCTCTCAAAGCTGGAAAGCTTGAGGTTGAAGTTGACCGACCATGCCGAGTGAATGACGGCACGAAGACTGGAGCTGATTCGGTGATACGCCGCGGCGTCTAGACCCAGATCTGCGCGAGAAAAGTCGGAAGGATACGATACAATCTTGCGACGTTCGGAAAGCGACAGGTCGTGGTAGACCTTGCGCAGCATCATGGACTCCACCGTACGCCTCAATGCACTGGCCTCGTCTTTGGCCCTTACTAGGCAGTACACACGCTCCACGGTTGGGTCTCTCACCAGTTTGGCTACAATGTGAGCACCCAGCGAACCAGTTGCACCGGTCACGACAACAGACTGTCCACCAGTCCACGACTGCGGCGCGAAATCGCCATACTTCTCAATGAGTGCTTGCATCTCCGCCTCCACGCTGCCATCAGCGTCGCTAGTAGCAGAGACCTCTCCCAACAAGTATGCGGCGAGCTTGCTGATAGAAGGATGGTCGAAAACCACATTCTGCGTAATTTTGTTGACAGTCTTGACCGATCTCATGACGCCGGAGCGGATCTGAATACCCTGCAGAGAGTCCATACCTAGGCCGAAAAAGTCGGTATCGTCCTCAAACTGGGCATCCGGCAGAGTCTTCAAGACCAAGGCGCGAAGATGTTGCCGAAGCTCTTGGTTGGACATGACGCGCGCGTCCTCGCTCGAGCTGTTGGAAATGTCGTACGCCGTCTCAATCTCCTTGGCAAACGTCTTGTAAAAGGCCTGGCGGATGACGCTGCCCTTGTCGGTACGAGGATATTCGATGCCGTGCGGCAGGATGACAATCATTTCCTTGGACAGCTTAGCAAAAGAGTCGTTGCCTGCCTGTGCAGCCTCGACTACCGGCCAGATTGTGTCCAGGACTTCAGCCGGCGACTTTCCAGCGGTGGCTCGAGAGGGAACAACTATTGCGCCCAGATATGGTTGTTGAGCACCGAAGATGACTGCCTCGGTGACAAGCTTGGATGATCGAATAGTTCCCTCAGTGGCCACGGGATTGAACTTTTCACCGTTGACCAAGACGATCGTGTCGTCGAGCCGGGCAATGTATTTCCAAGCACGTGGGATCGTCGGGTGAGGCTCAAACAAGTCCTTTGTCCTGTACGAGCCGTCGTCCATGTTGGTGGCAGTCTTGGCGGGCCAGCCCTCGCGAACACAGCACTCGAACAAGTTTGGACCTTGGGGAAGCCAGTAGAGAAAGGGCGAAAGCTTGTCATTCTCGCGTACATAGTTCCATGCCTTGTCACCAGCAGGGCGGAACGATGTCATGAGTTGGCCAACCTCGGTGCTATTTCGCAGCATGTTAGTAAGATTTTGATAACATATACTTTAGGGGCAACTCACGCTCCGTAATGGCTAATGAGATTGACACCGTGGTCGACAAGTAGGTTACCCAGATCGTCGGGACAGGCAGAGCCACCGTACATGACGGTTTTCAGCTGCGCCAAGAGGTCCAGACCCTCGGGCGTCTCTGCCAGTAGCTTGAGCGCGTACGGTACACCGTAAAAGATCTCGAATTTGTGCTTGCGCATGATTTTGATGAGCAGATCGCTGGTGAGTGGCAACTCTGCATTGTATAGATGAATCGACTTGCGACACCAGATTGCGCGATACAAATTACAGATGCCATGGTTGTGGTAGAGGGGCAGAGTGATGAATGCCTTCATATCCATGTTTGACGCATAGTTGGACAAGGCCGCACTCTGCACCTGGTAAATTGGTTTGGGCAAGCCCGTGGATCCTAACAAATGTTTAGTTTACTTGTCCTCGAAACATTCCCACGGACTACTCACCACTGGAGTGAATGATATAGACGGTTTCATTCGTTTCAACGGACGGGTCGAGTGCGCCATCCAATTGGGTGTCCACGTGCACCTCGATCGGGAACTCGAAAATGTTACGCGTTGGCATGTCCAGTACTTGTAGTTCCGGCAACTGCTCCTTCACAGCAGCGGCTGTTTGCAGATGCTTTGAATCCGCGAGCATATATGTTGCGCCAGTTGTCTTGACCAAGGACTCGACCGCAATGGCGGGAATACGAGTTGAAAGGAACAAGATGGTGTGGCCGGCCTTCATGAGGGCTATCATGGTAATGAGGTACTCGAGGTTCGAGGGTCCCATCATGGCGACCACGGTCCTCTTGGTGCTGGAGCTCGTCCTGGTCGGGATGCTCGACTCGAGATACTTTGCCGTCCGGTAGGCAAAAACATCCAGTTGCTGAAACGTGTAGTCGACATAGTCGACTCCGGAAGACGGGTAGGACACCACTGGATCATGTGGAAAGGCTGTTGCTCTCGAACGAACCAATGCGTCGACTGTTTGTAGTGCAGAGTCGTCAATTTCTATGTGTTGTGTGGTAGCGGAGCTCTGGCTCTTTGATGACAAGTCAAAGGCATTTTGTGAAAGGTTGCTCGCACTCCAAGGAGTAGCGACGGCGGCGGTTGGTGCCATGGCAGCTTAGTGTGGGGAATCTATGGCTTACGCCGTGAATAGAGGCATGGACGAGAAGGAGATGGTAATTGCAAGAAACAGAAGCGTCAATTGATATGTCTTGGTATTGAAAGGGAGATAATAATGTTGACTTGGCTGATGTGCCTAGTCTCGGTGATTCCAACCGTTTAAGTCAATGCTAACTTGGCTGGAGATGGCTCGGTATTTCAAAGGCGCGCACGAGCACGATCGGATTTACTAATAACCATGACCCTGGCATGAAGAGTGAAAGTAGCATCCTCCATGGAGACCTAGCTAAGATAGTCATATTTCCTAAAATGGCATTGGAATGAATCTTAGCTAGCGATCGCTTGAATTGACCATCGAAAAGTCTCATGACGGAGTGAATCTGAGTGTGGGTCAACTATTGTTAGAAGATTGACCAATCAAAGCAGTATCCGTCTAGCTTTCCGACCAATCAAAATAGAATCCGTCTGACCAGGGCAGCAACGCCTAGGAGGTTCATGCAAGACAGATGCAAATCCGGCACCAAAAACCGGAGAAGCACGGAAGAGGTCCGTAACCATCTGCGGAGCCGGTCACGGAGGGAGCATCCCGTGGCGACGGTCCCGATGATATTATCGTTATCCGAGATGTGCCGCCAGCGTCCCGGGCCCCTCATCTTCATTGTAGACAAAAAGTCGACGCTTCTTGCTCTTTCTTGCTGGTGAACTCAGTCTTGGACAATTTATATACACACAACTTACCATTCTTTGACACTTGTTACACGAAACCTAATCATCACGTCACACAAGCTCATCACTGTTGTTCATCATGACTCTGCCCACTCACTTCACCCTCAACACGGGCGCCAAGATCCCCGCCGTCGGGTTCGGCACGTGGCAGGCACCCAACCACGAGGTCATCGAGGCCGTCAAGACGGCGCTCAAGACTGGCTACCGACACATTGACTGTGCTGCCATCTACCGCAACGAGGCCGCCGTGGGCGAGGGCATCAAGCAGAGCGGGGTGCCGCGGTCAGAAATCTTCATCACCGGCAAGGTGTGGAACACCAAGCACAAGCCCGAAGATGTCGAGGGTGCCCTGGACAAGACGCTGGCGGACCTTGGAACCGACTATGTTGATTTGTTCTTGATGCACTGGCCATGGTACGCGCCACCCGACTCATTTGACCTTTTGTACCAATATGCTAACAATTATTCCGCAGCGCTTTCAAGCCTAGCGACAAGTGGTTCCCCATTGACAAGGACGGCGTCTTTGAGCTGGCAGACATTGACTACGTCGATACCTACGCCGCCATGGAGAAGCTGCTGGCCACGGGCAAGACCAAGGCCATTGGCGTGTGCAATTTCACCGTCAACAAGCTGCAGGACCTGCTGTCCAAGACCAAAGTCGTGCCCGCCGTGAACCAGATCGAGGCGCACCCGTACCTGCAGCAGCCCGCCCTGGTCGAGTTCTGCAAGTCCAAGAACATCCTCATCGAGGCCTACTCGCCGCTGGGCAACAACCAGACCGGCGAGCCCAAGGTCATTGACGACGGCAAGGTCAAGGACCTGAGCGCGTCCACCGGCCTCGACACGGCGCAGCTCGTGCTGTCGTGGGCCGTGCAGCGCGGCACCGTGGCCCTCAGCAAGAGCGTCACGCCGAGCCGCATCGAGTCCAACCTCAAGGTGCAGGAGCTCTCGCCCGAGACGTTTGGTGCCATTAACGCGCTCGAGAGGCACAAGCGCTTCAATGTCCAGGCGCGGTGGGGTTATGACATTTTCGAGGAGCTTGGTGATGAGACCGTCAAGAGGATAGCCAAGGAGGCTGGTCCGGAAAACTTGCAAAAGTTCAATGTGTAAAACAATGATCATTTGAATCTACTAGAACCAAAATAAAATTGATAATGATAAACTTGGTCAAATGCATATTCCTTATCTTACACTGAACGTGGTGGATTCCATATATGCGTAATCTGGTGCACTTGAGATTCAATCAAGTGGTTCTTGTGTGGATTATGTATTTAAATCTTTGCTATCATTGCTATCATTAATCATGTTATTCTATTCCAGTCACACTCGTCAATAATTCCTCTCCGTGTCAAGTATGTGGGAGCACGCTTTGAATGGCCTGATTTGATTGCCATATGAATGGAGCATCCTGATTGTCGGGAAAAGTCCCAAAAGCCTAAATGAAATATGATTAGCTTATGATATCGCTTCATTGTGCTCTCTTTCTTACCATTGAGTCCAGGTTCAGCCAATCTTCGCTCTGCCAGTCTTGAATAGACCAGTTGACTCCGTCGAGCGGTTGGCCAAAGTTGGTTTGTGGACTGGACGACATGTTAATTCCGAGACTGTATGAGCCATCTCCGCCATTAGGTCCAGTTATTTGTGTAGATCCGGGGAAAGCGGTGTGCGGTGAGGTGATTCTAGCCAGGTCTCGACGAGTTTGTGTGTTTCCGGCCTGATCATCACTGGTTAAGCCACTTCGCGTCACCTCTTTTCGCAGCTTATCCAAGATCAGTGCGTATCTCCTACTGGGTGAGTTGGAAGCAGTGGCTTGTGCCAGGTGTCTCTGACACCGGTCTGCCAGCTCCATGAGTTCAGCACGGTCTATACTGTTATCAGGGAAGAGGTCGAGGTGACCTTTGCGTGACTGGATTTCCCAAGCATAGACAATAGCGAGAGCACAAAAGGTGACATAGTGTGTCCACCAGAAGGCGTGAAAGATTGTGCCACCCTCGGCGACCATTTCATCAACGGTTTCCAGTACAGTATTGGCTGCAATAATGGCTTCGCGAATTTGTGTTTCGCTTCCCGCGCTCATGCGGCCCAGCAGGAACAGACGATTGACATGCATGATGGCATGTGAATACGCAATTTTGAGGGTCGTCGCTTGCCGCCGAAATCTGGGTATCAAGCTTGAAGGGGAGATGGAGCCGAGATGGGGTGGCAGAGACGCTTTCCACTGTCGCAGCTCTTGACTCAGGCGGTTGGCCGCAGCGATGCGATCCTGTCGGGGTATTTGTTTTATGGAATAGACAGTTTTTGCAGTTTCGCTCAGGATTGATGCTATTTTGGAATGGAATATGAGTGCATCCGTGGCACAGTCTTTTCTGCCGCGCTTGTATCCGTCCTTGACACCGCTCGGGGTCATGTCCTCGTCATTTATACTGTCTGGCATCTCTTGGTCTATTTCATCATCGTTGTAATGTCTCGGTCGGCCGAATATGACGCCGAGGTATTTGTCGAGAATATAGGCTGTCCAAAAGGTTCTTCTCCGGCATTGAACAACAATATAGTTCTCGGCCGACGCATCGAGGCGCCTCTTTCCTGATTTCCGGTGGAGGCCGAGGGCAGATATGAGCTGAATGGCTGTACCAAAAGTGTACCAGGCTTGATTCATACGGGATGTCGTGAGCAGATAAATGACTTGTACAACGCGTGCCTGCGCAGACTCGAGAGTTGGTCGAGCGGTTTCGTGTTGGATCAAGAAGCTAGCAGTCGAGAACAAGCTGTCGATGCGGCTCATCGAGGCCGCCTCATCTTCTTGAAAACGGCCGGTCGCCTTTTCCTCATGAGCAGTGGCAATGGCCAAAATGGTGAGAAGGATTGCGGCCTTGGCACGACCAAGACCTTGATGTAACTGCAGCCCCTCTGTTCTGTTGTTCAGCATCACCTGCAGCCATTTTTCGACTGTTGGGAGATGAAGAAAGCGGTACGTGGCGATGCATACATCGAAATACAAATACACCAGCTCTAGGGCTCTCTTCATCGTCGGCAGTTCGACATCTCCGGGACTGATGACGCCAATTGGCTTGTCGCCCACAGTCAATGTCGGACTCTCTTCATTCTCGGCTTCACCAGCGAAGTCGGGCAGTGGCCGACTGACTTGATGAGTATTGCTCTGAGATAGTCTTCGAAAGGCCCGATGCACAAACGCAAGCCCAGACGTGGTATCAAATAATTGGCCCTGAATCTCTGCCACTTCGAGCTCGGGTGAGGCTCTAGAGGGCGCGGCCGTGTTGTGCTCGCTCAATGGAGCCGCCGGCCCATCGCCCACGTTCATAGAAGTCTCCATTGCGCGAGGTGACACTGCAGCCTCAACTCTGGCATTGCCATCAGTGTCGATCACAATGCTGCTGCAATCTGGGGAACATTCTTGGCGTCGCGTGGGAGTGGACTCGCGGTTCTCGGCGCCCAGACTGCTGCGTGGAAACGTCGACTGCACCGGAGTTACCAGCTGCCCTCGACGATACTCTGCATGATAGTGGCAGTCTCTGGGGCGGCCGCGCTTGGTGCAGCTGTCACAAGGTATCGTTCCCGAGCACCTCGACTTGCGCCGCTTGCACGTATCGCAGGCGCGAGTCACCTTGACCCCCTTACGCCTCTTTCGGACGGCGCCCACCAGACCGGAGAAGGGGCGTTTTCCATGACCATTTCCATGACCGAGGTCGCCTCGCGCCTCCTGCCGGGTTGTTCCTACATCACTCGGACTGCTTCCGACTCCTTCTCCGGAATCATCGAGACCGGCTGGTCCTGACGTAGCACTCTCCATCTGAACGATCCAAGTTCACGGGCCATCTGAACAAAGTCATTGACTCGTTGGGGTTTGGGTGGGCATAGGAGATGGTGGAAACGTTTCTGATTCGCAGATACGTGTGGTAATATTGTCCACCGGGATCCTGATTGGGTCTGACAACCGAGTTGAACCGGTCTGGCTTGTCTGGGATTTCCGCGGTCATTCATTCACCCTGGGACCTGGGATGCTATTCAGACGCAAACGCACCCAGCTTTGGTCAGGAACCTCTCAGATCTTTATCCGACAACAGATGGGTTGACCTGCGGGGAAGCGGAGCCCGCGAAAGAGAACCGGGGCTGAATGCGGAGAGAGTCAGATCTAACCCAGCTCGGCAGGGTGCGCGCGAGCTATCTCCTATCCAGACTGCGGCATGGCGCCAGATAAGATGACCATCCCGAACACGACCAATCACGACGAAATCCGACAAGAACTAAGACACCACACCAACCGTTGAAGTCGAGTCGTATGAGGTCGGTCTTGGTTTTCGCGGGGCCCCGCAAACTTCACTCTCTTGGCCCATGTGTTCAAGGAGACCGAGAACCATACCGCTGGAGCCGCCAAGCACCAACGGTCAAACCATGTCCATGAGTCGAGAGAAATGTATAATATAATGAGGGATTGCCACGGGGCTGTCACATTGAGATCTTCAAGGACCGAGATATGCTCTAGGCCACACTTCACAATATCATATCTTTACTAAAACAAAGTCCATTTCTCTGCTTCTATTACAGCCGTGTCTTTGTATGTCCATTGAAGAAATACAACAGCCGACCTTTGCAGTCATGGCGGAAGACAAGCCTGAAATCGTCATGATTGGCGACAGAGACGAGGACAGCCGCAGTGACGCGGACAAGAGTTCAGGCGTCCGAACCATTGACAACATTAGAGTCGTTGGTTTGACATCGGAAGATGCATCCTTTTACGAGAACTTTGGCGTCAAGGAACGCAAGACACTTGTTCGTAAGGTAAGTCATTCTGAGCACATCCATCTCACTCCCAGTCTTTCACAGTCCTAACTCATTATTTCTTTCCAGGTCGATGTCCGGCTCGTGCCCATGCTGTCCGTCTTATACCTGATTTCTCAACTCGACCGAGCCAATATTGGCAATGCAAAGATTGAAGGCATGGACAAGGACCTCAAGCTGACTGGTTTACAATACAACATTGCCCTGTCACTGTTCTTCATCCCCTATATTCTCTTCGAGATTCCTAGCAACATTTTGCTCAAGAAGTTCAAGAGGCCTTCGGTTTATCTCGGAACTCTGGTTACTTCGTGGGGCATCATCATGATGTGCCACGGCTTTGTCAAGAACTTTGCCGGACTAATGGTTGTTCGCATGATACTGGGTATACTCGAGGCCGGCTTCTACCCTGGTGCCGTCTACTTGTGCACCTTTTGGTATATGCCCAAGGAGTTGGCAACGCGCATCTCAGTCTTTTACTGCTTCAGCGCGCTTTCGGGTGCCTTTTCCGGCCTCCTCGCTGCTGGTATCGCAGAAATGGACGGTGTTGCAGGCTACCGCGGATGGCAGTGGATCTTTATCCTGGAAGGCATCTTGACCATTATCCTCGGCATTGCTTGCTTTGCACTTCTCATTGACTCACCCGCTTTGTCGGGTAGGTGGCTCAACCCTGAGCAGATCCGCTACCTGGAACTGCAGCACTTTATCAAGCAAGGTGGCCAGTTCTCGGGAGAAAAGGAGGGAGGAAGTCACTGGCAGGACTTCAGAGCGGTCATCTCGAACCCTCGCATGTGGGGTCAGGCCTATATCCTCCTTTGCATCTCGGCTTGCTCCTATGGTAAGCAAATCCTCCTCCTTGGAGACCTTTGGAAAGGTAGACTAACATGTGGAACAGGCAACAAGTTTACGCTCCCGTCGATCACCAAGGCCATGGGCTTCACAAACACCAATGCTCAATTGATGACTGTACCCCCATACATTGCCGGAGCCATTTCTGCCATCTTCTTCGCCCGACTCTCCGACCACTTCTACTGGCGCATGCCATTCGTTGCTATGCCATTGGGCATGATTGCAGTAGGCTACAGTATCATCATCTCTTTCAAGGGAGACTTGCCCGGTCACGTCGGCGCCAGCATGTTCGCCGTCATCATCGCCTGCATGGGTATCTACCCCGTCCAGCCAGCATGTAGTTCGTGGGCGGCAAACAACTTGGCTCCTACATCCCGCCGGGCTATCGGTGTCGCCTTTGTCATCGCCACTGGTAACATTGGTGGCATCATTGGATCGTACATGTTCTTTGACTCTGAGAGCCCCTCTTACTTTACCGGCTATGGGCTTGCCATTGCATTTGGTGTTACGGGAATGCTCGTGTCCTTTGTCCTTGAGGCCTCGTACATTTACTCCAATAAGAAGAGAGCCAAGCTGTCTGAGCTTGATATTCGCTCCAAGTACTCGGAGGACGAGCTTATCCGCATGGGAGACAGGTCACCGCTTTTCAGGTACACTACTTGATCTTGTAGACAAATACTCGGTATGCAGTGGTGGATGGTCGGCCATTTGTATATAGGATTCTATAATGATATATGTGATATCTGATATTTCTCTCGCTCATCTGGGTCATGGTAGATCCTCCTTGTGCTTTTCCAAGTCGCGTGCCTAGCTATTCGTATGAACAAAAACTACTCAAACGTCGGAGCAGTCTCGGGCAGTTTGAAACGTCTTCGGCCAGAAACGAACCAATCTGCAACGGCCGCCAACATGACCGCAAGAACAAGCGGGCCCGCATAGTTCATGTTTTCCGAGCTCACGGGAAGCACTGTAGGAAGCGCGGCAAAGCTCAGCACGTACAAAATATACGCTACTGCCAAGGCATTGACTAGAATCCCGAAAGACCCCAGGCTAAACGGACCGAGTTCCGGAACGCGATTCCGAAGTCTCAAAATAAGCAGAAACCCCACTGGGATACCATAGGAGATGTAGAGCCCGATAAGTGGAAGTGAGATCATGGCGTTGAATGCAGTGGTGCTGGCAATGGAGATCATGCAAAGGATCACGCAGACGGACGTAAGCAGAAGGAGTGCCCGCAGCGGTTGTTTGAATCGATCAGATATCTAGGACAGTATGTCAGCTGATTATCCTCACGGCAGATGTATCATTCCTTCCGGTACGCAACTTACATGAACAATGTATCCCGAAAATGGTAACCCTTTATTCTCCGCAAAGGCCCACGTGAGCCTCGCGACCGAAGCAAAAATGTTAGCTAGCGACACGTATAAGGTGAATGCATGACACATGACTAAAAAAGTAGTCGCCGGCTTGGAGTTTGTGGCATTCATGTACAAGCCGACGAGAGCCACGCCCAGCGGTGCTTCCGCCAGCGCGTCGACATCGCCCAGGGCGTACGCGGCCACGACGAGCCAAGCAAACATCATGAGGCAGTTGAGCACGACCGAGAGCATGATGGCGGCCGGCACGTTGCGCTTGGCTTCCTTGACTTCCTTGCTCATGTGGATGATGCCGTCAAAGCCTGTGGTCGGGAAAGCGAGGGGGAGTATGCCAATGCCAAACGCTACGCCGGGCTGATCCCAGCCGCTGAGGCCCGTCGTGAGGTTAGCCCACACGGCAGCGTGGCTGCTCCGGGTACCCCCGATACCACCGCGGCTCAGCACGACGATGCTCGCGACCCAAAAGGCGCCGTGGCCGAGGGCGCCGATCCACTCCATCCAGACGACGATGCGCTTGAACCACAGGTTGGCTACCAGTGGTGGAACGCAAAAGGCGGCCATGACCAGGGCGTTTTGCCAGGTGGAAACCTCGTAGTCGGGATACCACAGCACCACGACGCTCAGCAGGCTCTGCGCCAGGTAGGCCAGGCTGGCGGCCGTGCTCGTCATCCAGGCGAATACCGTGATCCAGCCCTGGAACAGGCCCCAGAAGCGCGGCGAGAAGGGCGCGAATCGCGCAGACCACCGGTACTGTGCACCTACGGCCGGGTCGGCGGATGCCATTTCGGCGAGTGAGAGGGCAATGAAAATGCACCCGAGACTGGTGAGCAGACCTCCGTAGACCAGAGTGGCCGGTCCGCCGTTGAGGAGGTTGAGTTGCAGCGAGAGGCCTACGGCCTCCCAGCAAGCCTGAAGAGTCCATCCAAAGTAGACTGTGGGAAGGTAAGATATGTAGTTCTGAATATTGTGAGCGGACTCATGTTTCCATGATCAAAATAGGTTTGTTGGAAGTCTTAGCGATACACTTACCTCTATGAGTCCTCCACCTGAATCACTCTCCAGCTCGACATCATGAACGGAGGATTGCTTTTCGGGGGTCTGCATTGAGGCTTCAATGCCTGAACGCTTCTCCTCGCTCACTGGCTGCATGATGTTTGAAACAGAATGAATGCTATGTCAAGTACTGTGCCTTCTTTGGACAACGCTCAGTATCTAGACAGCTATAGTGTATGACTGGGTGCAGGCACATGGCAGACACAAATTATTAGGCGACTGTTGGACCGAACAGTTTATCTTAAATGCGCCTCAAATCCATCACGTTGCATGAGCTGATCTCGCCATCACTGGCTGAAGATAGCACTAGACGTGAAACTATGCGAACGGTACAGACGATGAGGTCGTACTGCATATGCAGTGCAAGCGCTCATCCAAATTCTATGGCACCTGAAGATGAGAATGTTATCCATTCAAAGAAAAGATTGACCAGCTTGGCATGTTTGACGCCACGAAGTTATGGGAAACTTTCACATACTATGCGCTTGTTGATAGCCGGGCGCGCAGGTTAGACGAAGGGTGCAGAATTCCTGTAGCAAAATACGCTCTCTATGCGTAGCACTGCAGAAAAGCTGCATATTTTACGCTTTGTATTGCCTCTCGGCAGATGCCGTGGGGGTGATTATGGTGATATTTTAGGGTATAGCTTGGGCCCAACTTAGATGTGCTCTCCTCCCCGCACTCGCTGACATGGATTTGAGTATAAGCTGTCAAAGCTGTTTGGGTGGTCTCATTGTTCAAGAATCTCAACTTTCTTCATGTAATTTCAAAAACCCGTAGCAAGAACCATTCAAGTCCCATGGAGAATAACTTGAATCAAATTGGGGCACCTTTGAGCCCAAAGCTCCTGTACGGGAGCGTCTTGGCCATCGGAGCTGCGGTATGTTTGATCATACATGAGCTATAAGACCTGGCCGCTAACAGCTCAGTTATTGGGCGTCGTCGTCTATCGTCTGTGGTTTCACCCACTCGCTGGGGTGCCTGGACCATTTCTTCAACGAATTTCGGGACTGCCGAGAATCTGGCAATGCCGTCGCGGCAATCGACACATATGTGAGATTGAAGCACATAGAAAATATGGTAGGTGATTATGCGAAATCGAACGCTCTGGTATCTTGTCTTGAAGGTGTTAACTCCACATTCCAGGGAGCGTCGTCCGCCTTGGTCCTGACTCTGTAAGTAGATTTGCGCCAGCCGTGACGACATTGGTCAAAGAGAATGGGAGAATAACACTAACACTCAACTTGTAGTTATCCTTTGATACACTTTCGGCTCTTCAGACTATTCATACTAAATCCGCCAACTTGTTCAAGGGCGATGAGTTCTACGGTCTCCTAGACGGCGGGCCAGAGGGAGGCAAGAGTCTTCAAATGACCCAAGACAATGAAGAACATGCTGCTCGTCGCAAGATCCTAGATCGAATGATGCCGTCTCGCGAGCGAGTCTTTCTCATCATCAATAATTTAGCAAAGCAATTTGCCTCTACTGCGTGGGATGAAGCCACCGAGAATGCTGGTCTCCTGGACATCAACAAGGTGGGTTCTTGGTATGGGTTTGACGTGATAAGCACCATCGCCTTTGGCAAGCCCATGGACATGCTTCACTCGCCTGAGTATCGCTGGCTACCCAAGGGCCTACAATATGCCAGCACATTCTTGTACTGGGGAGGCTTTGCGCGGCACTTGCGGCTGATGCAATGGTTCATGGGTAGCAAATGGCCGTCGCGGCTGGGCATGGTGGATGCGATCAATGCACAGAGATATCAAGACCTTGCCGAGAGCCAGGTCAATAAGAGAGTCGAAAGGATGGCCGACGAAAAGGGCGAGGGAAACAACGGACCGGACGATTTATTCGGACGTCTGATCCAGGCAAACCTCTACAGCGATATTGACCTGCGCGCCGATAGCTCTCTGCTCATCGCAGCGGGGAGCGATGCTCTGAGACTTACCATTGGCGCTACTCTCTTCTACTGGGGCCGGCACCCAGACGCCTTTGCAAAAGCAAAACACGAGGTCCGCAGCTGTGTCGACGACCCGGACCGCATCACGGACGCGACGCTGAGCTCGCTCAGATACCTCCGCGCGTGCCTCGACGAGACGATGCGGCTGACTCCGCCATTGGCCGGCAGCGTGCCCAGAGAGGTCGACCAAGGAGGCATCGTCGTTGATGGAATACCAGTGTCGGCGGGCATGTCGGTGGGAACTTCAAGCTATGCGCTGCACCGCAATCCCGCCATCTTCCCGCGCCCTGATGAATTTGTTCCTGAGCGATGGCTGGAACGGCCGATTGACCCCAAGACGATAGCCGCGTTCAATCCATTTCTCAAAGGGCCGAGAGCCTGCCCTGGGAAGATGATCGCCTACCTCGCTATGCACGCGGCGTTGTTTCATCTTATCTACAAGTATGATGTCGTTGTAAATGACGATAGTACTGAGCACAAGAAAACTATGGCGAAGTTGGGCTACATTGGAACTCGAGGAGACGAATATGCTGTATATGACTGCATTCTTGGCTATGCAGAGGGGCCAATGATCGAACTTCGTCCGAGGAACCTGTAACGACATTTCTCGAGGTCAGTGTGATGGAACAACTGCTCGTACATGCTCGACTTTGTCCATATGTTTTGTTTTTGTACAAGTCTGCACAACATCCCGTAGAACATCATTTATCAAGTTTGTCGTATGCCAGTATTACTCATAATTAATGGATCGAGGCTTGAATTACCTATTCTAGGAGCTGATACCTGCCTCTTTTTCAATGTCCTCTTTAGATGGACACCACTTGTCCTGAAGGGCTTCATCCAGAGACGGCGTGTACACTGATGAAGGCCACCACTCGCCCCAACTGGTCAGAAAGATTTGATTCTGGTCTGATGGCAGGTCGTCCCTGTCGAACGCATTCAGCAGACTTTGTGCACCTGTAAAGGAGCGTAAGCAAATGTGATGTCGATCATCGAGGCAACGATCAACAAATTTTTGTGTGGCATGAACTCACCTTCTTGGACAGATTTTGCATCAGGCACGTTGGAAGGAATCTTCACATCAGAGTTGCGGCCAATGCCAGTCCCGGGAATGAGGCCAGGAGACACGGCAACAACAGTGGCCGAGCTGCCCAGTTGCCGGCGCCAGTAGTGGGCACTCAAGAGCTGAACGAACTTTGATGCCGCATATGTCACTGGTGCTGCCGCGCCCGACTTGGCGACAAGATCAACATCGAGAGTTTCTATGCCGCAAATTCCCGTTAGATAAAACAAATCTCAAACAGTTTGAGGCTGATTCAAGGCTTACTGGGGTCATTGTCTCGCAGGTTGCGAATGGCTCCAGACGATACGACAACCACACGGGATTGCGAAGTCGTCAACTTCTCTCGCAAGAGATGGACGAGGTAATGCTGAGCTATAGAGTTTTTCGCAACACGTACGATCAGCCAAGATTGTTATCGCAAGGGCGAGATTCCTAGACGAAACAGCGGACACTTACACAAGTGATTGACCACAAGAGCGTCACACCATTTTGACCCGTGCGGACCAGGCCCGTCAGCAGCCTTGATCATGCCGGCATTGAGGAACAAAAAGTCCAGTTTATCCTGACCCAGCTGCTCCAGCGTCTGCTGCGCAAATGACTTGACATTGTGCAGGTCCGAGAGGTCCAATGGCAGGAGCGAAATGCTGTGCTTCTCTCGGTCGACTTTTAATGCGTCGAATGCAGCCTGCGTTCCCTTGACATCGCGGGCGCCGAGAATAAACCTGTGCGGCTGAGACTGCGAGAGGAGCAGCTTGATGGCTTCAAAGCCCTGCATTGTCATTAGCACCGAGCTAGGTTAGGTATACTGGTCTCTGAGGTCGTCCAGAGAGGACATGGGAGCTTACGAGACCGGACGACGCGCCCGTCGCAACAATTGTTTTGGCAATGGTTGACATTGTAGTGAATCTTTGAGTGAAGATGTAGTCTCAATGCTGAAGGTGAAGAAAGTGTAAGAGGCCAGGTTTTGATTCGCTGTCATTTATGGTGATGTCAGTAGCTGTGCGAAGTGTCTCACGTTATATACTGCGTGCACCTAAAGTATCACAGAGGTCGAAAAGCTAGGGGAAAGTCCGCTAAGTCCGCTAGCTACATCACTAATCCTGTAAGCGGCTGAGACTTTGGACTCTATTTGTAAGCGATGCTGGCACAACAGATGATAGGAAACAAGGACTGCAGTCTTCAATTGAAAGATTACTGAAAATATGCAAGTCAGTCCCTAGAGGTATATACATATGGTAGCTCAGCTTAAGTAGGAGAACCACCACCCGTCTAGGACGCACCCACCTAATAGTCGACTTAATCTGTTAGTGAACAATCTCATCGTGGAAGGATTGACAAATTAGGTATTCCAAAACCTTCAGACTCAAAGATAAAAAATGCAAACATTTTCGATCGATCAAATGTAAAATGTATGTGATGTCAGTTTCATCGTGCAACAACGCCACAACAGGTTTACTTGACTTAGTAGATTCGATAATCGACAACTGAAGTTTTCAGAAAAGATTCCCAGCTTTGAATTGAAGTACAGGATATCAACCCAAGAAGCATTCTCAGAGCCATGTCAGCTTTGTCTCATGGTTACCCTCAAGCTTCATTTGCCGATGAAGATGTCGGGCATAGTACTCACCCGCTTATAGGAAGAAACCACAATGCCCTATGGCACAAGACAAGAATTCGTTACCATAATTGAACTTGGTGAATGCCGGCTGTCTGCGTGCAGGGAGACCGCAGTCGCACTGCCCGTTGCCCTCCAAGGACACACCAATATCGTCTGCCCAACATATGAATGGCCCATTGCACGTCTTACACTTAAAGTATTTCCAGCCCTCATTGGGCGTACTGCGCCTGACCCTCCACTTGGCCAACCCCTTGGCTGAACGGCACCGCCCACACTTTACGAGGACTTCAGGGAGACAGGGGAGGGTTATCTTAGGCACTGGTTTGCTGTCTCCCTCGAGACGCCATTTCTCTTTCCACGCATCCAAGCGCTTTTCGGGGTCAAAAAGATTTTGAGAATTGCATATATTCACGAACTCGGAAGGAGTTGCCGATATAAGTTGCTCTTGGCTCATGACGAGACAGTCGCCATTAGATGAAGATGAAACGGGATATGAAGCTAGGAAGACGATATCATCCATTGGTTCACTTTTGATTACAGATGTCGATCTGGCTCGCCTATGACTCCTCGAGGAGTGCTTCGGATGTTTGGAACGTCTCTTTGATATGCTGGTACTGTCAAAGGTCCCTCCAGACTTGAGCCTAGACTTTTTCAACTCTATTTGCGAGTTTTTCAATGAGGACGAAGCCTTCTGCGACAAGGCATCAATTTGGTCGACCCTGACATCATGTGGTTTGGGTTACTCCAGGTCGCAGGCGAAGGCAAAGCTTTGGTATCGATGGCAGCGCCTCACAAAGGCATGCTGCAAAGCCTCAAGGCATCGTGATTAAGCCTTTCGTATAATCGCATGATATGGATTCATGAAAATTGACGGAGTTCGTGAATAGTTCGGATGTACGTTAGAAAAAAAAGCTCTTGAAAAGACAATGGCTGACCACCAGGGAAGAAGCGGAGTGGGAATACGTTTGGAACTCTCATCCATCTCGAACGTTCCAGGGAGGGAGTAATGATTATCATAGTCATTAGCCATCTTCTACAAGCAGAAGGACTGCGCAAAGTTTATTTTACCTGTGGTCAGCCCTCGCACTTTACAGTTTGGGACTCTTGGTGAGGTAGAGGTCTCTGGATCGTGTCGTTGTGATACCCTCGCCATCTTGAAGACCCTGACAAGCTTAAGTTGTAGAATGATGGCGGTGCCAAAATCAAGACCATCGCACGGATCCGAAAAAGACGAAGGGCCCGTGCCTACCCAGTTGAACCCCTAAAAGTTGATCATGTTGCGATAGAAGTTATCCCCAGCTGGGGTGTTTCGCTTTCTAGAAGCCATGGAAGCTGTTTGGCAGCTGGCAAGGCTGAGAAGCACCCGTTTCTCAACTGTTAGTCAGCACCCTGACAAGCTATCAGCAGTAACGCTAGTCCAAATATCGTCAAGTGGGAAGCTTGCCCAAAGTACCCCCGTACCTTGCTTTCCACCCAATATTTACCCCACCATCAATCAGTGCACCAGAGGCGGCAGCCAGCGGGCGGCTTCAGTTTGTTTTCGGTTGATTGGGTGATAGCGTCGCCAGCTGCTCCAGGAAATTTGGATTGCCAACGAAATTGATGCCATCGCGGTAGCCAGCCTTTTGATTGCTAGCTATCTCAACCCCCATTTCCAAACTCTCCCACTCTCCTTGCCAGAGCTGCCTTCCAATACTACATACCCTTCTAATAATCCTTCTGCCTAGAGGCTCTGCCATCTTCTTTTCTTCCCACCTTTCCCCACGCAGATCCCGACTCTGCCCTTTCTCTGTTACCTCCTATTGCTGCTGCTAAGACCGCAAACATGGGCGAATCCAGGTGCGTGCCCATGACCTCACAATATCTGCCCAACTATCGCAAACGCGCCTGGCTAACCCGACGGACAGACAGGAACTCATCTCATGGCTGAACAGCCTCCTCCAGCTCAACATCACAAAGGTTGAGCAATGTGGTACCGGGTAAGTAAATAAACAACACAGCAAAAACTTGCCCCTCCCCCGCGATGGCTGCCCATCGTCGCAACCCCTGTTCGTGCCGTCCAGGTTGCCGTGAAAGAGCATCATAGCTAATTCGGATGCGACGATGATAGCGCCGCCCTCTGCCAGGTTTTTGACAGCATCTTCCTCGATCTTCCCATGTCCCGTGTCAAGTTCAACGTCAACACGGAATATGCCTACATTACAAACTTCAAGGTGTTGCAGAGTAAGTCCGCCCAAAGACTTTGTGTCTACCTCTTGGCGCGCTTCCTGGTCCGCCCGCTAACACAATATGTTCTTGCTTCCCAGACTGCTTCGCCAAGCACAAGGTCGATAAGCCTATCCCCGTCGAGTCTCTAGTCAAGTGCAAGATGCAGGACAACCTCGAGTTCCTACAATGGACCAAGCGATACTGGGACCAGAACTACCCCGGCGGCGACTACGATGCCGTGGCGAGACGAAAGGGCGGTGCCATGCCCGCTACTGGAACTGGTCCTAGGGTGGCCAGCAGTGCGGCCACGCGCAGAACTGGAGGCACCACGCCTTCCACTGGCCCGCGACTTGGTTCTGCTGCTGGCGGCGCCGCCTCTGCTGCTCTGCGACAAGAGAACAACACACTGAAGGAGACCGTGGTCGGACTCGAGCGTGAGCGCGACTTTTACTTCAGCAAGCTCAGAGATATAGAGTTGCTCGTTCAGCAGGCTGTGGAGGAGGACCCCGAGCTGGAGAAGCAAGAGGATGGCCTCATCAAGGCTATCCAGGCTATCCTGTACTCTACCGAGGAAGGGTTTGAAATCCCCGCCGAAGGTGAGGGCTTGGACGACCAGGAGACATTCTGAGGAGGCAGTCAGAGAGTAGTGGACATTTGACGAACGGCGGGATGCTCCAACACGAAGGTGCAACTACGATCTCGCAACTAATTTATGGATGGACGGAGTAAAAATGGCGGCTGATGTTCTGCAAGTGAGAAGCATGCACTCAGGAAGCATGTCTCCGACGTACGTTGCATTAAGGATCAATCACAACTGATCCCAGAGGGCATACGTAGGTAGTATATGGGCTCTTGGAGCTCAAGCCTGCGAGCCTCTGATTCGAGGCCCAGAGTCGAGAAGTACATGATGAGGTTCACGATAGACACTAAGAGTTCTTTTCCCTCGCTCCATACACCATATTCCCCTCACTCGAGTCAACTTTATCAAAATCGTCTTTCATGAACGGCCTCATTCCACCAATTAGGTCTTCTATGCCAATTACCTGATAACATGTGAAACACATATGACCGTTTCTTCTGCGACACATTCGAACAATCGGTTTCCAGGTTTGCTGGTAAGCTTCCACGAATTGGTTGTTCTCTCTCTTCAAGGACAATCAGAACAATCTGTATTTGCTCCGTACTTTCCCTGACGTGTTACTTGCCTCGAGTCAGAAATGATGGTTCCATATAAACGGCTGCTCATGGCGGCTTCCTCTCTGAAGAGCTTCTCAGAGCCCGGCGCAAAGAAGACGACGTTTTTATCATTCACTTACTTCTATAACGTCCAAATCATTCTCAGGAGTCAAGCGCGAACCCTGAGGGTGTAGCTGCCAAGTGTAACTGCATGATTATTTCTTCCCATTCCTCGATTCTGCCGCCATTGCCATACCCGGACGGGCTTCTTTCCGACTCTGCAAGATGGGAGTAGAGTCCAAGCCTAGGCGGCGCAGTAAAAGAATTCGAAAGCAGCGTCAACCAACACGCAAGGTTCCCCTCGTTCAGCGCCAGTCACTTCGAGTTGCCGTCAGTAAGAGTCTCAAAGACGTTCAACCAGCTAGCGATCTTGCCAAATTCAAGATACATAGCCGCAATTTCGCTACAATTCGGAAATCTCCATCACCGACTCAAGAAAGCGATTCAACCTTCGATGAAGATACCAGAAAAGCACGAGACTTGTCCGACTTATCCAATCTCATTCCTAGCGGTCAGCCAGACTGGTATAAGATACGGCGTATCGTCGGACAGCGTCTGGCTTATTACCTTGTCGAGTGGGAGGGGATTGATCCGGCCACGGGGCTGAATATACCACTTGAGTTCGTAAGTGGTGTGCAATACTCCCACGGCTAGAGCAATCGAAGCCCGATTATCCCCCAAGTCTGACATGTTCATCTTGCGATAGATCTATCAGACGGACGTCAGCGGCTCCGCTCGCCGTGAATGGCACGCACTTCAGAATGCTGGAAAAGTGAGGCGTGCTCGGTGCGGGACTCTAATCTTGGATGATGCACAAGATTCGAAAGTCTACGAGGAGGCTTGGCAGAGGAGCATCAAGAGGTCTTGCGGTCTGTTGTGAATGTCAACATGATACATGCGACTTGAGAAGCCAAAGATCTATTGGGGAAACAAACCTCCAACGAAAATGTCATTTCTTTTGGTCGCGCTCGTGCGCATTGTCTGAATACGCGAATGCTCTTGTTGGTTTATGTCTTTGTCTCTATATCAAACGACACCATGTTTTCTTACAAGTGCGAGCAAGGTGGCATCTGCAGTTGGAGTCAAGTGCTAGGATAACATCGAAACCTGTATCGAAATAGCAATGAGGAATTTCACGGCGGACAGAGTAGTGGCGTAGAAGCAGTTGACTGCATCACAATTTCCAAGACAAACGATGAATTGAAAACATTTTCTCTTGCAAATAATTAAGTGGAATTTGGCATGGCATAAGTCCTAGTTTCTTGCAATCAAGAAGTACAACCATACGCCTTCAGTGAACGCATCAATAGAGCTTATAGTGGATTAAGTCTTCTTGCCACACAATTATCAAGACCAGAAAAAATAACATTACGAACAAAACACCAAAATGTCCACGCCTCAACATCCAATCATGGAACAAACGGGCTCCGGGACAAAGGGCGGCCACTCTCAGGGCTCTGCATTTAGTTCCACAAAAGGCGGGCACCACAACAACTCCAATGTGCTCAAGGAGACCACTGAGGAGTTTGACCAGATTGGTCAACATGACGCTTGGGGCAACAAAAAGATTAGCGATACTTACAGCAAGTAAAAGAGACACCGGTAGATGGGGTTGGTTAAAGATTAATCGCAGGATGAACATGGACGGCGCACTATGCCCAGTCCTGGGTCCAACGGTTGGAGGGCATTTGGAGCGAGTCGGCTTGTAGAGGACATCAATGCGGGAAGACCCAGACCACATGTAAATATATCGACCAATCGTGCTATTCATCAGCATTGCGGAAGAAACTAATTCTATGGTTTGCTCCGATCACTTACATGGCAGAATTGTGTCAAAGTAAGTATTAGCATTGGCGATGGCGATGACGAAAAAAGAAATAGAGATATACACGGGAATCGAACAAAAAGACTGGGGGAGGGCGAACCCAGCCAGAGAGAGAGTTAGAGATACTAGATTTCTAGGATCGGAGCGGAACCACTACACCACTGTGACCTGTGGTTTCGTGGGAGGTTATAAGGGCACACTTTATCTTGCTTTATAAAGGCTACTGAATTTGCTTGGACAAGTGCATCTTCTGCTGTTTGTGAAAGTGGCTCTCGGGCCATTCAAGGGGAAAGGGAAGGATTTATAGTTTGGCAAGAGGTGACGAAAAGGGAGGGAGACGCATTACAACGAGGCTTGCGAATGCATGTATCGTACGTCTTCGCTGAAGTCGGGCCATTTTCGATCAAGTCATGAGGTGTCCCGGAGCACCACTTGACTGGCTCAATGACTTACTTATTGGCATTCACTTCATCACATCAGGTGTGTGCGGCATATTGAAATTTACAGTATCTCTATAATTCTATTCCGTCTATAACATCTTCTCTAGAATGAGTTTGATAACCTGAACACACTCCTCTATACCCAAAGTCATGGACGAAAAGAACCCCCAAAGGCCAGATAAAGACTACTTAATTAATCCAAGCCACGATTGAACCCAAGAAGAACAGCGATGATGAGAGGAAAAATCAATCAACGCACGCTAGCTACAAATGCTTCCCTGCAAATTCGTTCTCAGGGTTATAATATAACAAATACAACATAGGTTTTTTTTTTTTCTTNNTTTTCAATTTGTTTTTTTTTTTCCCTCAAGTGCAGCCTGGGCAGGCGTCGATTGATGCTTCATCCTCTCCGGCGCTCATGCTCGCCCCATCACTTGACGCCTCGTGCTCAATCAAAGAAACATCACCCTCACTCTCCTCGCTGGTTGTCGCCTTGGCAGTGCAGCCGGGACAAGCCTCCGTCGAGACGTCAGTGTCTTCGGTGCTCGCCGCCTTGGCCGTGCACCCTGGACAGGCATCGATCGAAGCGTCACCATCGGTGGCCGTCTCCAAAGCCTTTGCCTCCTCAGTCTTATCGGTGGCCTTTGCCGTACAACCCGGGCAAGCATCGGTCGAGGCATCGTCGTCGCCGGTCGTGGTCTTGGAAACTGTGGCCTCCTTGGCCTTCTCGACAGCCTTTGCAGTGCAGCCGGGACAAGCTTCTGTCGAGGCGTTGGTGTCGTCTGCGTTGGTCTCGACTGACTTATGTGCGGTACAACCCGGACAGGCGTCAGTGGAGGCACCGTCGTCGTCGGTGGCAGTCTCTGAAGTCTGTGCCTCGGTCTTGTTGGCAACCTTGGCGGTGCAACCGGGGCAGGCGTCCACCGTGGCCGAGTCCTTTGCAGCTTCGGCGGCTTTCGCCGTGCATCCCGGGCAAGCCTCGGTGCCATCTGCTGCCGATACAGTAACATTATCTGAAGATGTGGTCTTGGCCTTTTCCTCTGGCTCGCTTGCCGTGCAACCGGGGCAAGCGTCTTCTGACTCGGAGTCCTTCGCAGTGATGGTATCTGCAGCCTTTGTTGCCTTAGTGTTCACCGGGACACTTGCGGTACAACCTGGGCAAGCATCTGTACCTGCAGTACCGCTGGTAGAAGCAGCAAGAGATGATACTGCAGGACGCTTGTGTGCTGTGCATCCGGGACAGGCATCGGGGTCCTCGTCAGTATCAACTAGCGAGTCGATTGCCTTGTGTGCAGTGCACCCCGGGCAGGCATCCGGGTCTTCGGTAGAGGCAATGAGTGCGTCTATTGCTTTGTGGGCGGTACATCCAGGGCAGGCGTCAGGATCTTCGTCAGCCTCGACGGTTTTGGTCTGTTTGGTAGGGAAAACCAGTGAAGATACTGCCTTGTGCGCGGTGCATCCAGGGCAGGCATCTGGAGCTTCAGTAGAAGCAAGTTCAACCAGTCTGTCTATTGCCTTGTGTGCAGTGCAGCCTGGGCAGGCATCGGGGGTGCCGTTTGTTGCCATGTCAAGTAGTGAATTTGATTTGGTGGAAGGTGATATGGAAAATTGGTATTGTATGTCAGATTTCTTAGAGGATTTAAATGCTGGAAGAGAAGTATGCCTTATAGTTCATAGCTCAGAAGGCAGAGGGCGAAAACGGATATAAATCCATCTCTCTAAGACAGCCTAAACAAACCAAAAGTAGCCCGCGATACATGAGCTGACTCACATGATCTCATCCAGGGCCTCAGAAAGGCGTCCGTTCGCCTTGAGGCGGCGCAGTGCAAGGTTCATCGCAAGGCCCTTTTTTCGACGATGTCCCAATGTGCAAGCGGTATCTGTGGGTTGGAGTTTGCAGACTTACCTGGACAGGTAGGCTATTCCTTCGGTGAGCAGAATACTAGGACCAGGTAGCTACGGCTTCCTCCATTGGCCTATAATGTGCCTCAATCAATGATGTAGAAAAATCAAAAAGAAAAACGGTGGTTCGTCAGATACGTGCATAGGTATGCTCATTGGATAGACTATCGCACAGCCCTGTGAGTGGACCCCAAACGGCTGCATGTGTATAATCAAAAGGGCAATTGTGCATATCCGATGAAGCTAGTGACCCTGGAGCTTACATGCGGAAAATGATTCAGCTCAACGGCACGGTATCTTGTGTGGAATGGTCCCCTCAGTCCCTCATCGTGCGTCTTGCTACTACCTAAGCGAGAAGGAAGAAAATTTTAGAGTCTGACGGTGAGATCGGGAATCGATTGGTTGTATGCCGGCATACACAGAAACGCCACATAACGTTTGAGGACATCTTTTCACTGCAATCTCGACGTTGATGGGTCCAATCAATTGCGTGGGTGGGCTGGCGGCCAGGGCCAAAATAGAATCAGGCCCCCAATGGGCTGAAGGATGGCTGATAAGGAAAGATAGGTACTATAGTAAGAATAGATGGATGTTGATCCGCCTCCGAGAATCGCTCCGAAAATGGTATGAATATTCTATTCGTCGTCATGGGGGAGAACCTCCACCGCCGACTAAAAAGATGAAGGTCTTGGAGAATGGTCAAGCCCCTCCTTTGATTCGTGCGATGACGATGTTCGAAGGATTCTGATAACCGCCAGCCCCGGGATTTGGAGGCCAAAATGATCGTGGAACCCCACCAAATCTTACATCAACCAGGCTGCCGTCAGGCCCTCCAATCGACTAACCCCCAATTGACCCCAAACGACGTTAACAGGCATTGCGAATGCCCCAATCATGACCCAATTCTGGCTGCGCTGTCGCCGTTGGAATGAGCACGAGAGGATCGTGGAAATGGCAGCACGTGTATTCGGCCACGTTTCCGGCTGCAAGCTCGCCAGCCCCGAAAAAGCCATTCCACCCCGTGCAATCTTCATCATCGAGACACAGCTCCTGGCACTCACCCTCGCTATTGGCCGAGTTGGGCTGGCAGTACGGTGTCTGGGCTACTGGTAGCAACCGACCGCATCCGATCAAAAAGTTATCGATGCACTCATTATCTGAGCTTGAGCAAAGAAACTGATCTGTGCCGCTGAGGCTGAGTCCCGCTGATGATTGCGGTCCCTCGCTTATCGTAGGTGTTGGTTTCGCCGGCTCTGCATCATTCGGCTCAATAATACTTGGCGCAGCATCGGTCGGCTCTGCATCAATTGCTGAAACGTCAATCGGCCTTCTCGTTGACGACACTGGGGCTGGGGTATCGATCTCGGCCTCCTCAGATGGTGTCACGTGGATTGGTCCAGAGCCTGCGGTTGATGTCGGTAGACCAGTAATCTCCTGATACACGATCCCTGTAGGGGTCCAGCCATGTTGGCACCTTCCATACCCCCGAACCTTCAGTTCAGCCTGCTTCTTTCCGGGGCAGATACCATAGTCCGCCTGGCAGCCAATGCCGCAGTGCTTGTCTGTAGCGCCGCTGGCCGTCGAGTCAGGTCAGCACATTGTTCCAGATCAGAGTTGCATTGCAGACACGTACCAGAACCCATTGGCGGCGCAGCAGTCCCCGTACGCCGAGCCCGCACAAGTGAAGTTTGACGGAGCTCCGCATTGGCTGTTGTAGGATATTGTCTTCACAGCCGCCGTTGTCGCCACCAAGGCTAGACCGTGGGCGAACGCTGCGAGTGAAAGATGCCTCATGGTGTCCTAGGCTGTCTTTGCCAGCCGTGTATGTCCTGATGAAATGCCGCAAGAAGACTTCTGCAGATGCATCATGCAGCAGCAATACGACCCGGCAGAGGCTGGCGTAAAGGGCCTCGGCGCCATTCAAATATGGCGAGCGCTCGCCGCATCTTCGAAGTGGAAGATTGTCCTTTGCTCTTCACCATCCACGGGTCGCAAATTGCGAGTTTCAGTGTCAAAAGAAGGGAAGAGACGCGGGATATAGCTTCGTGTCGTGGCCCGGCGGTTCCGCGATTCATGTTATTGTTACACACACGGAAGCGAGGCGAGCCGTGGCAGTGCGACTCTGCGTGGCCTTGGTGGCTCAGGCAGCAACTCTGCAAGGCAAACAGGCACGTCGGGTCAGGTGAGCAATCCAACGGTGAGGCCCATACGAGGCTGTCTATTGAAAAGAAAGGGCCCCAATTTCTCAATAGTAGCCATCAATTTCGGTATGGCATAATAAAAAATGTCATTCCCTCACAGCCATGACAGCCTACCGTTGTGGGTGAAAGGGGATTGATTCCACGGCGGCTTATAGCGGCCCAGAATAAGGTTGACACCTAATCGGACGCGTCACATAGCCTTGCGCAGTGCAAGAACAGTCTATTGGCAGAGTCGGTGGTAAGGGTTCTCAGGGGTCCCAGGGAGGCGCAAATTGATGAATACTGAGTCGTGTCAGTGTCAACGCTAAATTCCGTGTGAGATATTATGATGAATCTGAACAAAAAAGTCCGGCACGTAATTGCAGTCCCTTGCGATCAACATTTAAAGGGAAGACAAATCGCAAGCGAACCGCTGTGTGTTCGTACGCAACTCCACTTTCAGTATATAGACGAAACTTGGTCGTGCTCGTAATACAGAGTACCGCACGAGCTATTCATACCTATTCTAAATGTTACCGGCCGCACAACGCTGATCGTATTTTCGTTTATGACGGCAACTGAAGATCTCGTACTGCTCTGTTCGTTGCATCCTCTATTTGATTCCGCGGGGTTTCGTTCTACTAAAATGTGCATAGGCAGAACTCACGGTATTTCTTCTCGCTGTCGTTGCGACCAACAATTAGCAACTTGCCCCATGACTTCAGTAGGAAGCCCAGCTGAGCAGCCGGATGCTAATAGGCCTCTGGGCCTCAGGGCCTCACTTTCGAATTGACACCGCAACCTTGACAATCAATTGCCGCGTTGCGCCGAGAAGCGAGCAGAAAACTGCGAGATCAAAAGATAAGTGTAATGAAGTAAATGAGCATGTATTGATAATCCAATGATCCGATAGGTATTTAACAAGAAGAGTCTGCACGATCTTGTTGGTCTGGCGTAGATCTAATTGCGGGGCTCACTAAAACGATTTCTTCAAGGTTATCTGATCAGCACAAATCCAAAGACGACGTTCTAAGTTTTGTCTACAAACTTCAAATTGATAACACTGATTTTCGCCGGTCCCCTGACTACAAGTACATCGAATTTTTTGATGCCCCTGCATTTATCAACGCGACAAATTTGCGATAGAGTATAGTGTCGTTGGGCCAACGAAGTAAACAAGATGCATGGCCCGTCTGTGCTCAGCGAAGTCCAAGGAAATCGTCGATGCATGACAAAGATTCGGTTGTCAAGCCGTATTGGCCATGGACCGGGATTGAAGCCGAGTGTGAAATCGCATTTTTCTATCAACTTCTTAGTAATACCGATGGATCATTGCTCTGAGAAGAGGGTCCTGATCGGTGTTATTGTGGAATCAGTCATTCGAGATGAGGTTTAACGCCCAGAACGCGCAGGTGCTGGTCCACTGTAAACAGCGGGCGGCAAGCTAGCGGGAGCAGGGGTCGGGGCGGGTCGGATTCGTCTCGGAGAATGTCAACGTCGCATTCAAAGTCTCGTAGGGCGGATGAATCTGTCAATGGCTATACAATTTGCATGTTTCCTTGTCGCATCATCGTTCGATGCCTATGCGGTCGCATTGAGTGATGTGGCAATGACTGGAGATACCATTCGCAAAAGCGGCTGCTGACGTCTGATGCTGTTGGACATGTTAGACTTCCTCAATCGGTCGCCGATGTCCGGCAGTGCGATGGAGGCAAACCCAAGGTGAGAATGGTTGCAACCAATACATGTCATAGATGCATCCACGTCCAATTGAGAGAGACTTGTGAGATGGAAGCGCTCATGCAGCACATGGCACACTAGTACTAAAGATCTACCACTCCACTTTCCGAGCGGGCTTCGTTTTCTGTCTTTCATGGTTCCGAAGCATGGATTCCGAAGCACGACAAAGACAGTGTTCATCCTAGCAGCTAGATGATATACCAGGTCAGGTGCATTTGCGCCTAGTGCTAGTACCAATGTGCCGTGGCAGACATGAGTAGTCGTAACAGTAGGCTCATCGGCTATATTGCCGCTTGTGACCTCTTGTCCTCTCAACGACGGCTGCAAATGCCCGTGGGGAGTATTAGATCGTAGACTGGCAAAGCTGGGCTTCGGCTGGGCACAACTAGTCAGGCAAGGTCTGGGCAGCCTGTCCAATCTCGATAATATATCTGAATTGGCATTGCTGAAGTCGAATAAACCTGCGGGGTGGAGATCCGAAGGTTCACACTTCCAGGGGTCCTTGGAGAATGATTCCTCATAGCGTCCTGCCGGTCGATGTAGAAGGGAAAAGCTCAAGACTTGTGCGGCCACTCTCTGATGGGTGGTAAAAGACCCCTCGTACTCTAGTCATCGTGAATTGCGACGGTCTGAGTGGTGACCAAAGCTCCTCTTCGCTCGACAAGCCATCCAGAGGCGACCCAGCCGGCTACTAAGTAGTAAGCTCTGTGTATCCTATCCTAGATCATTCCACATTCCAGATTCCAAATGTTTGCAGCGACTTCCGCGGAGAGTTGCCACTTTGTTGCTATACTATGAAACCCAGTGAAACCAGGGCAAAGAGGTCCGACGGTGTCCGATACCGTGTTGGCCGTCTCAAGCGTCTTTCTGATTCCATTCCACCATTCGCTGGCTGCATGAGACCATCCATCATGTCATTGAACGTGTATCCCTCCCCTCCCCTCCAAAAGGCACCAGCACCATGCCCAATTGGAATTTTCCCAGCACTCCAATTGCCAAGCAGCTCTCCGAACCACCCCGCCAGAGTGCCGAAGACCAATGAGAAGGTCGCAATTATTTATAAGGCCGCGGGGTCGAGGGCCCTGGCACTTCGATTCGAAGCTGTTGAAACGCGGGGCCTTTCCAAAAAGTGGACTTATAAAAGTGCGGGGGTGGCTCCGACTCCACTGCTCTAATCTATTTCCACTTTTTCTCGTCCTCCATTCATTCACGAGAGACCCATTTGAAATATAAGCAAGAGGTGATCCATTCCGATCCCCATCCCGTTCCAACTTTTCTCTTTCCCTTTCTCCTCCAGAATACACGTCCAAGGGGATAAGTACCAAACAAACAAAAAGGGGAGATCTTCGGAAGGGAAGCAGAAGACGAAACCAAAACATCTCAAAAAATAATCATGGCCGAGAACAAGTGCCCCGTTCACCAGCGCGCCAATGTTGGCGGTGGCGGTACCAAGAACCGCGACTGGTGGCCTGAGCAGCTCAAGCTCAACATTCTGAGACAGCACACCGATGTCAGCAACCCTCTCAAGGACTTCAAGTACTCCGAGGCTTTCAAGAAGCTCGACTACTTTGCCTTGAAGAAGGACATTGAGGCTCTCCAGACAGATTCCCAGGAATGGTGGCCAGCAGATTTCGGTCACTATGGTGGTCTTTTCATCCGTATGGCATGGCACAGCGCCGGTACCTACCGTACCTTCGATGGTCGTGGTGGAGGCGGTCAGGTAAGTCTCATATACTCCTCCCTAGCTCCCAAGCTACCTACCTAGCCTACTGGAAGAGATCTACATGATGCTGACTCGATTGTTTTACCTTACAGGGTCAGCAACGCTTTGCTCCCCTCAACAGTTGGCCCGATAACGTGAGTCTGGACAAGGCTCGTCGTCTGCTGTGGCCCATCAAGCAGAAGTATGGCAACAGCATCTCGTGGGCCGACCTGCTGCTCCTTACCGGCAACGTTGCCCTCGAGTCCATGGGCTTCAAGACTTTCGGTTTCGCCGGTGGCCGTGAGGACACATGGGAGGCTGAGGAGTCCACCTACTGGGGTGGTGAGAATACATGGCTCGGCAACGATGTCCGTTACTCTTCTGGCCACGAGGGTCTGTCCGAGGAAGGTGTCGTCACTGGCGATGAGCACAAGAAGGACCACGCAGATATCCACACCCGAAAGCTCGAGCAGCCTCTCGGTGCCGCCCACATGGGTCTGATCTACGTCAACCCCGAGGGTCCTGATGGTAACCCAGACCCCGTTGCCGCTGCCAAGGATATCCGTACTACTTTCGGCCGCATGGCCATGAACGACGAGGAGACCGTCGCTCTCATTGCCGGTGGTCACACATTCGGTAAGACACACGGTGCTGGTCCTTCCGAGAAGGTTGGTGCCGAGCCCGAGGGTGCCGACCTTGAGTCCCAAGGCTTCGGCTGGCAAAACGCACACGAGTCTGGAAAGGGCCCTCACACCACTACCAGTGGTCTGGAGGTCATCTGGACCAAGACTCCCACCAAGTGTAGCAACAACTACTTCGAGTACCTCTTCAAGTACGACTGGGAGCTCGAGAAGAGCCCGGCTGGTGCCAACCAGTGGGTTGCTAAGAACGCTGATGAGATCATCCCCGATGCCTATGACTCCAGCAAGAAGCACAAGCCAAGAATGTTGACCACGGATCTGTCTCTCCGATACGATCCTGAGTACGAGAAGATCTCGCGCAAGTTCCTCGAGAACGAGGCTGCTTTCGCTGATGCCTTTGCCAGAGCTTGGTTCAAGCTTCTTCACCGTGACCTGGGTCCCCGTGCCCGCTACCTGGGTCCCGAGGTTCCCAAGGAGGAGCTCCTGTGGCAAGACGTCATCCCAGCTCTTGAGAACCCCGTCCCTACTGCCAGCCAGATTGGTGACCTGAAGAAGGAGATTCTCGGCTCCGGTTTGTCCGTGTCCGAGCTTGTGTTCACTGCCTACTCTTCCGCTTCCAGCTTCCGCGGCAGCGACAAGCGTGGTGGTGCCAACGGAGCTCGCATCAGACTCTCCCCCCAGAAGGACTGGGCTGTCAACAACCCCAAGCAGCTTTCCAAGGTGCTCGGCGTTCTTGAGAACATCCAAAAGAAGTTCAACGGCGCAGGACAGAAGGAGCAGATCTCTCTGGCCGACCTGATCGTCCTTGCTGGATCTGCTGCCGTTGAGAAGGCTGCACGCGATGCCGGTTCCAACGTCACCGTACCCTTTACTCCCGGCCGTGCTGATGCCACACAAGAGCAGACCGACGTCGAGTCCTTCTCGCACCTTGAGCCATTCGCCGATGGTTTCCGCAACTATGGCAAGGGCACCTCTCGTGTCCGCACTGAGCAATTCCTGGTTGACCGGGCTCACCTGTTAACCCTGACGGCTCCCGAGCTGACCGCACTTGTTGGTGGTCTGCGTGTGCTCGACACCAACTACGACGGCTCCAAGCACGGTGTCTTCACCAAGACCCCCGGCAAGCTCACCAACGACTTCTTCGTCAACCTGCTCGACATGAGCACAGAGTGGAAGGCTACTGATGACAAGAAGGAGGTGTTCGAGGGCAAGGACCGCAAGAGCGGCCAGACCAAGTGGACTGGTACTCGTGCCGATCTTGTCTTTGGTTCCCACGCCGAGCTCCGTGCGATTTCCGAGATCTATGCTCAGGGCGACAGCAAGGAGAAGTTTGTAAACGACTTTGTGAACGTCTGGACCAAGATCTCCAACCTAGATCGTTTCGATCTTCACGAATAGGAACTCGGCTCAACCCCAGCTGCTCTGAAACCGCGTCTGTAAAGTGGGACTTTAAGTCGCGCGTACGATAAATTCAGATACACGGAGCTGGGGTTGAGGTGGGAAATTTGGAAATATATGGGTCAGGGGTTTCATTCTCCTTTATATAGATCACCGAAGACTGCTTTGACTTTCTTATCATTACTACTACACTCAACACAACACTCGATCAGGAGATGTTACGAACTCAATTACAATCAGTAAAATTTTCACTACTTCACGATCTTTGCCTATATGCATTCTTCATGTGAGATGTGCGTGTACAACAAACGTAGAAGAGAAAACTTCTTGCCCGGGTACGCCCTTAAACTTTCACATGTGAAACTCTTCTCGCCATGTTCGCCTATGACGAGCAGTGTAGAGTATGAAGGCATAGAAATGTTTTCGTTCGATCAGAAGTAATCAATGGTGTATATTGTGTTTTCTTTTGGGCCGACGACTCCCATTGATCACTATGCTACTTGACATAACAAATGAGTGGACATATATCGGGCCTAGGGCACCGAGACCATTCTTCCAGTAAGAAAGAAACCAATCTGAGCCCTGTTTTACATATGCAAGTCATGCATGTCATTATCCATGTTCTTCATGTTGTCGTCCATGTCCTTGAGGTTGTTGTCCATGCCGTTCAGGTTGTTGTCCATGCCGTTCAGGTTGTTGTCCATGCCGTTCAGGTTGTTGTTCTTGCCGTTCAGGTTGTTGTTCGTGTCCTTCAGATTGCTGTTGATGTCCTTCATGTTGTTATTCATGTCCTTCAGGTTGTGCATGTCCTTGAGGTTCTTCATATCCTTCAGGTGTCTCATGTGCTTCATGTGCTTCATATTTTTCATGTTCACATCCATGTTGATGTCGACATCCTGCTCCTTACACATGGAGTGAGCCCACTGCTTGGCCGTGTCGCTATGTAACGCAACCCAAGATCAGATCAGCCATCCCTCATGCGCATGTCTCGAGATGTGGTGGAATCGGAATTAGGGAACTTACGCTTCGTTGCGGCTGCAGTCGGCCTGCACGCAAGACTCCATCACGGTGATGTAGTTCTGGTCGCTATAGAGACAGGTAAAAGGTACTTCGTGTCAGCCGTACCGCGAATGATATCTACAATGTAAAAGGTCAGACGCTGAGTACACACCTGCAGAGACACTTGTAGTCCATGTTGCTGCTGCAGCTGGAGCTGCCCATGTTGCTCATGAAGCAAGTAATGGCGCACTGAGGCGGCGATTGCACGTCGGCCATGTTGGCCACGGCAACGGCGGCGAGGGCGAGGATGGAGGCGGCGAACTGCATGGTGTCTGGACTACTAATGTTACTATGATATGGTACTGAAGAGAGAGTGATAAAGATGCGAATGCTTGCGTTGAGACGGATGTGATCTTCAGAAAAATAGAAATGGCTGACGAGCCGCTCTACTTATAGGGATGGATTGCTTGCTACGGAATGTGAGAATTATTTGCCAAATGCAGTCTGCCGAGCATCTCGGACAAGATCAGTGTATTACAGCCCGCTCCGTGTGACCCGACACGGAAGCCGGCCATGACAATTGTGTGATACGTAGCTCTAGATCGAGCGCGTGCCATTCCATGACCAGAAGAGGCCACGGGACCAGGACAGTGTGTTTGTCTCCAGATAATATTCGGGAAGAGGCTGTGACGGCTCGGCAGCTATTTACTGTCGAATAGACAAATCTCGACCGGTGACCAGGAGATTTGACTGAACTTGGATCGAGACCATTCATCGACGCAAGCAGCCGAGGATCTGTATCATGACACACGGGATCGGCTCGTGCTAGAGCGTTGTGATCGACGTCACAAACATTCGAGTTGTAAATGGTATGGATTTGTGCTACTCCAATGCGTGATCTGGCGTGAAGACGGACAATTCTATACATCTTGAGTTTTGCCTTTCGGACAAGAGGATGAAACAATACTCTACCCAAGTGATTTGAGGCGATTGCGGTAGTTGTTATGTATTCTCCAATGTTCTCAACATGAGATCGATGGTGAATCCTGGACACGTTGCTGATGCGTCATCCGTGTTATATCATAGCATATCATGAGTTCTTTGACTCGTTACTTGAGAAATTTGCGACAGCCTGTCTCTTCATTGGTAACCGATCAGACCCTGCTTGAGGGAAGTTTTGACGCCGGTTCGCCTTCCAACACATCGGTAGCTGCGCGCTTTTGACCTTGGCCTATTCCGTTGACTCCAGTTGCCCCTTGTGTAGCTGGCTTCAATAACACAAGATCACGATATAAACCATCACCAATGGCTCGTTGAACGTAGTCTTTTTGAAACGACTGGAGACGGGTTCGTGCTTCTTGCAATCTTCTTTGGTAGTCATGAAACTCGCGGGCGTATTCGAGATTGCCACCTTCGCGCTTCATGACCGTCAAGATATGGGCGTTTCCAGACTGTGGATATTTGGTAGTCCACCCATAATATTGAATATCCAGGCGCCTCTCGATGTGCGTTCGCCGTTTCTGTGCTTCTTGCAGCTTGAACACTTGTTGTGTCTCAGAGCGCAGAAAGGCGTCTAGGGCTGGACAGTCCATGCAGCTGTAGCTGTGACATCCCCACTCCTTGCGTGCCCACCCATTGAGCTTCTGTGGTGGTGACGGAACGGCCTGCATAACGTACCGACGCAGCAGTGCCGTCCATAGCGATAGAGCCGATGAGAAGGGTAATTGATTGTTCTGGAAGAGAGAGCAGAGACGATCGAGGAATTGCTGCATTGATACCATCATTGCTCCAGAGGGCGCAGGCCAGCGATCACGCTTAGCCAGTATTTCCTGGAAGCTCTTCTCAAGTAGACCACTTGCAATAGGACCGAAGCCTTGCTTGAAGCAGCAGTCGACAAAATCAAGGAAGCTGGTAGAAATGTTCCAATCAACCATTTGGCGCGCTTGGGGCATTAGGCCCGAGATGTCGAGATGCAATCTGGAGACTGTCTTTTGCAATATGGAGTGACCAAGGTCTTTGTTAGGACTGCCGTGGGTAGTATTGTCTGCATTTGGATGTAGCAGGACACCGAGGACAAGATAAAGTAGATGTTTGTCTCCGCGCTCGACTAGACCATTGATCAAGCTGCATGGCGTTAGTATAAGTAAAACGAGTAATCACGATGCGGTACGAGCATCGACTAGCATATAGACTTACCATTGTCGAATCTCTTCGGAGCCACTGTCTCCTGTATATTTTTCGAGCAATGTCATCAGGAAACGGGAGTCTTGGGGTCCAAACGACTGTTTGCTGTTGAGCTGTTGCGGTAGAAGCTTTGCCTGCCAGGATGAGAATGACGCCAGAATCTTCTCGTTTCCAGCGGATGAGGTCCAGGCCTTTGTGAGTGTGTCCATGAATGTAAGATCACCTGAACTCAAGAGCCCAGACAGCCTGTGTCTCATGTAAATAGAAGTTCTTTCTGATGATGACATATCTTAGGACAAACATACCAAACGTCCCAATGTTCATGCTTGATTTCCAATCGTCGGTGCTTACGGACTTGTTTGGAAATGACTTGTAATAGTGGTGAAACATCTGAACATTTGACACATTCTTGCACAGCCTTTTGATAGATATCGTTGCGCTTAAGCTTCCAGGCCCAATAGGCGATTGAAGCGTAAATGCTGCCGTTTTTTGTTTGAGGATTACCCCAAGCAAAAACTTCCACTCGATATCGTTTTCGAGAGCAAATCTGGCATGAATGTCAAAGCAATAGATTGCATGCTTTGATCATTCGGGTCCTCGTGGAGGCCCTCAGTAGCCACATCCAGCAGAGCTGTCGCATTTGAGAGCAGTACAGTTCTGCCCAGCAATTGATAGAGGTGGGAGTGGTGCACTATCATTGCAACCTGGGGGAAATGTCAGCTGTTAGTCACTCGCTAATAGATCGCGTAGCTGCTCACTGTATCGTGATACCGGTACGTGGGCGGCATGCTTGCATTTCCTGTGAACTCGCCGTCCAGTCCACTTTTGCGATTCTTCCAACTTGGTGGACTCAAATTATATTTAGAAACACGGTCGTGACTTGAATTAGAAATTGTCAATGACACGTCATTATGGAATCATCTTATCGAAAGCATGGTGGTGAGAATCTTGCGTTTGCGGGAATCCCACCTCCTGCAAAACGACTTTGTTTGCCGTCACTTGAGGAAGGTGCAAAAGTGACATGTGATGTTGAAGCTCTTGTCGCAGTCGCTACAGAAGGGCTTATTGGTCAGAGGACTGAAGACATTTGGGAACAGGCACCCGCCATATCTGTAGTCGAGACATCAACTTCACCAAATGACCAAGAACTTGTATGCTGTGGAGCTGTAAGTACAACTGGAATCACTCGCTCAATGTCGAATTAGTCCCTGATAATATTCAAAGCTGTTCAACGTGCAAGCCGCAATCGATCTACCCAAGGGTATCACACACTGCAGAGATCTTGTAGAAGGCCAAGAACCCACACAGCAATACCAGATCCGAAGCACAACAGCAACTACTACTCGCAATCCGCTGTCTATGGAAACTTCGCGATTATTGATACCCAAACGGCAGCTCACCTCTGTGCCCTGCAAAACATACCGCGCATCCAGTTCTTGGGCGTGGTAGAGTCGAGCAAGTTGAAACAAGCAAAATTGAGCCGGAAGACGTTGTGCATTGTGCAACTGTCAATCAGTATCTGTGGACAGTACAAAGACGGCGGAAATTCAGGGGATGTATTAGGAAAACTTGGAGCCTTTTTACAACACCCATCCGTCGTGAAAAACGGCATCGAGTACTACAACCCTCAGTTGTACTATCCTCATGGCAAACAGGAGCCACTCACCCACCTCGTTGGACTTACTGATGCGGACATTTCCGCAAACCTTCTCTCTGAAGAAGTCGAGACAGTTCTAGCTTCACTAGACGATTGTGACATCGACAGCATAGACTCAGATATCGATCTGATGGATGTTTTAACCGAGCTTCGACGGTAGTTACCTGTCATCCATACCAGGACGAAAGACTCGATCTAATTGTTCCTAGGCACCAAAAGCTTGCCCTGAACTTCATGCGTTGGCACGAAGATCTCAACGAAGATCGCAAAATTCGTAAAGCTTTATTCCGTATAATCGGCTTGCCGTGGGTTCTTTTTTTATTTTTCTTATTTTTCTTGCTTTTCTTGCTTTTTTTTTTCTTTTTTTTTCTTTTTTCTTTTCTGCCCCCCCAATATCTGCATAACCTTCTTCATGTCCTGTTTGCCAATTGGTTTGCGCACCTTGCCATCTGGGCTGAACGGCTCGCTCTCGTACTGTTGCTTCTATTCTTCGAAGTCTGTGGCCAATGTCCAGTTGTCCTGAGCAACGGAAATGCTACAGCGGACAGTTCTGAAGTAGAACTCGACTCTTTGTGTGACTGGTACGTAGCTGGGTTTGATTTTCTCCAGTACTGCTTGGCGCCTTTCTTATGTTTCAGGTATCAAAGATATAATGATCGAGGCATATCAGTTCCTATGCAGCAACTATTCTGGCGAAGGCGACGAAATATTCCTGATTGGGTTCTCTAGAGGAGCATTTGCCGGTCGATGCCTCGCTAATATCGCAAGCCGTTTTACTGTGCCGATGCAGCTCACCTCAACTCTGCCAATCTATGGCAATGGAGATTGAGCTGCAGAGCCAGGACTTGGGTAGACCGGTTCCGGAGGAAGACGAATCAACCTGCCCCTGAAACGGATATCATCGACGAAAAGCAGATGGACGACTTCGAGAGAAAATCACTAAAAGCTTGGATTACCCACGATCATTACAATTTCGATGAGCAAGTGCACGAGGCCGGCCAGCATGCCCCGAATGCAATCCTCGTGCAGCTAAGACATTGGTTGGACAATCCGTAATAGACAATACTTCACTTCGCAAACTGAACCTGACGACTGCCAATTTCATACACATCGTCGAGCCACAATGGGATCCCTCGATTGAAGAGCAAGCGATTGGGCGAGCACTCGGGATGGGCCAGACTCGGACAGTCACGGTCTTCCGATACGTGATTCAGTCTTCAATTGAGCAGGTATCTTTCCTTTTCATATCATACCAGCTCAGCGCGTACTCATGTCTCCCTAGAACATACAGACCCTCCAAAAGAAGAAGAGAAATCTAGCCAAGTTTACTCTTGATGGTTCGGGCACGGAGACGGGAAGCCTCGAGGTAAGTTACAAAATTCCAGAGCACAAACTAAAGCAGCAGAAGCAGAGATGGACTCGACTAACTCATCAAAGGACTTCAAATTCATGCTAGATATGTAAGGACTTTAATGCATAGACTCTACGATAGCATTAATCTCGCCTTGTCGAAAGAAAAGCAAACGTAATCACCCGACGGACTGCCCACATCATTTCATATAATAGCAGTGATGTCATCCTGTCTTTAGAATGTGCTCAACTATAAATTTTCCCTGCCTTATCAACGTCCTTGATGCCCCCCTAAAAGCAAGAAAACACTGTTTACTATTCGCTCGCAAGACTTTCCTCAAACTCTGTCCAATGCAAATGCAAAACTGCAAAACACTTTCAACTCTGAAATCGCCATCATGCAAACTTCATTTTTCTATTCACTTTACGACACGAGATCCATATGCTCGTTCGCTTTTTTAGATAGTTTGTGTCTTTTTGTTGGTATCATCAAGAAAAAGGAAAAAGAAATCCACATGAGCCACCTAGCTACGCTTGGTCTAACTGATTTCTTTCTTACGCCCCCGCAACAATCATGCAAGATTGACAATTACATCACAACCTAGCTTCAAGTTAGCATATTGCTCTACCGGCTCGTCATGTCAGGACAGATGGGAACTTACACATTCATCATCCTTCTTAGCTTGAGGAATTCCCATGGCCTCGAAAGTTGCCGGACCCGTCTTTGCCGGTGTCGGGGCAGGTGCAGGGGCAGGTGCAGGTGCCGGAGCACTTTGTACTGGAGCAGTCTGCGCAGAGGCAGCGCTGGGGGCAGGAGATGCAACGCCTGGCCTTGCGGGAGGTGCACTAGATCGTCCGCCGGCCTGAGCGGGCGAGTCGTAACCCGTAGGTCGCGCACTGCCCGGTCGTGATCCACCGGGTCCGCCAGAGGGAAGACCGGGTCTTCCATAAGCATCGGCACGAGGCGGTCCCATTCCGCCGCTCATGGTAGGTGTTGACGCGCCAGAGCCAGCGGATGGTGCACGGCCGCCGTATGGGTCCTGGTGAGATGACGTGGGACGGGATGAAGTGCGCTGTCCGTACTGCCCACCGCCAGGACCGTAGTTACCCGGCGGGTACTGGCCAGGAGGAGGTGTTCCGTGTGCTGGGTAAGCCGGGTTGGGGTTTGTCTTGGTCAGACGGTTGTGTGCTGGGTTATTGGGTGCTGGACCACCGTGTCCAGGATACTGAGCGGATACGGGACGGTTGTAGTCCTGGTTGGGATGACCACCGTATGGGCCAGTCTGTCTGTAGCCTCCAGGCCCCCCAGGCCCTTGAGGTCCGTAGCCAGCAGCGGCGGACACCGAACGTCCCTGGTGAGGGTCCATGCCAGCGGGAGGGATGCCAAGCTGACCACCTTGCGGGCCACGCGAAGCAGGTCCAGGCGGTCCTTGATGCCCGGAAGGCGACTGCGTACGAATACCAAAGGAGCTGCCAGGTCGATCTGCCGAGGGACGAATGTTGGGGTTGAAGTGAGGCGAGAGCTGCGGCTTGCCGCCAGTCATATCGTCATCAGGGTATGGCGCGGTCGACCTTGGCCGTGCTGCCAAGTTGAGAGGCTGTGGCTTGTTGTCTTCTGGGTACGGCACTGACGACTTTGGTCTCTCAGCGACGCTGATTCCGAATGCGGGCTGTCTGCCACTGCCGGGCATGTTGGAGCCGCCAAATTCGGCCTGTCTTGGTGAAGGTTGTGGCGAAATCCTGGGGGAACCTCGAGGTGAGTCTTCGCTGAGCGCTGGCATTCCGCTGACCGGCTTATTGAAGCGATCAGGTCTCTTTCCACGCTGGGAACCGTGAGTCGACTTAATCCTAGTCAGAGTCGTAGTCTCGTGGTCCTTCTTGGAGAGAACTTGTGAGTGACTCAATCCCTCAAGACGTCCAATGGCATCCTTGTTACCATGCTCGGCAGCAAGCTCGTACCATTTCCGCGCTTCCCTGACGTCCTTTTCGACGTGAATACCGATTTCGTTGTAGTAACCCATAGCGAACTCGCCAGTGGGGAGCTTAGACGCCGCCGCGAGTTGCGCATACTTGTAAGCCAGCAGTTCATTCTTGGCAAATGTTCCCTCGTAGCCGAAGAGGAACCATCGACTGACACCGAGACAAGCCTCAGGCTGTCCTTGTCGTGCAGCCAAACCGTAGTAGTGCAGCGACAATGCAGGGTTGAAATCACAGCCCAGTTGGCAAAGCTCATATGCCTGTCCCATCTTCAGCTGTGCCTTTGCGAAACCCAGATAGGCTGCCTTTTCGATGTACTGGCGGGCTACGGCGACGTCGGGGGAGAGAATACCCTCGGGTATCGCAACGTCGGGAAGGTCTCTTGCGATGAGCATACCATAGACGAATGCACCCTGAGGTGCATCCTCATCGGCCGAGTCGGCGGCCTGGCGGATAAGGTCTAGGCCTCTTGCAATGTCCTTGCGCTGACCGTGCTGGCCCATGAGACTGATCATTCCGAGCCGATAAAGGGCAGCCGAGTCCCTCAAATCAAGACCAGCCTCGTAGTGCCTCAAGGCCTTGTCAATGTCGTTTGAGTTCTCGTACAGCATACCGATTCTGTACTCGGCGCGGCCCCATCCATTGTTGGCTGCGTTGAGGTAACCATTATATGCCTCTTTCTTGTCCTGCCTCTTGCCAAATTTTCCAAACTCTAGCCACTTGCTACGGATGAACATTGCCTCGGGATGGCCCTGGTCGGCCAGGTAGTTGACAACGTTAGTAGCATCGACTCGCAGTTCGTGTTCGGCGCGGGGAGTCGATGGTCTTCCTTGGTCGCGATCGGCCGACTTTCTCACAATCTCGTACTCGCGCGTGGCCGCATCAGCGGCGGTCTCGACGTATGCCAGCACATCGCGGGCCCAGCAGATTTGCATGTTGGGGTCGTTCGAGTGCAAGACATGGTCGCGGCTATCAGCAAGGACACTCTCCTTCTCGTCGTCGCTGGGCGGGATGTGCTCGCCGGTGACCTTTGGAAAGTGGCTGAAGGAAGGTTTGTCTGCCGGCATGTCTCTTAGCTTGCGATCGAACTGCGGAGTATTCGAAGCGCTTTCATGAAAAGGACTGTAATTCGACTGGCTGTAAGTCGACGCAGGGCTATAATCCGTCATACCGGGCTTGCTCTTTTGATATTGTTGTCCATAGGTCGCCATGTTTGTGTTCAAGACAGAAGACAAAGAAGGTTCGCGGCCATGTCCAGACGGTCTAGCGCCAGCACCCGTCGGTATATCTGAGTTCATTCTGCTTGAATCGATTGATCGGGCCTCGAGTTCCATGCGCTGAAGGTCTTGTTGCATGTTCTGGGGCACTTCAGGCATCACCCTATTTTTGTAGGGGGGCGCACGTCAGCAAGAGGTTTAATTAGGAGGAGCTCAGATGCTTTCCCTCGTTGCGACTATTCGAACGCCAAGCAAGTTCCTCTTCCACACACACGTGTATATATATGATTCGACTGGTGAATTGAATGGGGCAAAGGAAAGCAAGCAGGTTGGACCTAATGAAAGAAAAGAGTCTATCTCACCTTTGAGGGGCTGGAGCATGAACTTGAACTTCCGGCATATAGTAATCGTCGACGCCTCCTGGGTAAAATGTTGCTCCAAACTGAGGCATATCGGCGGAGTCGTCTTCTGCTGGGTGCGGCTGACCCGATCCTACATAAACCAAGAAGCAGTGAATTGTCAGCGCCCAAGAATCTCACAGATCCAGTTGACCAAGCCCAAAGCGTCAGCTTGCAGTATGTGTTGCAGGGTGTTTATTCCTTGTAGCCGGGTGGAATCAATCCCTTCACCCCCCGCGGATGTTTGATCGTGGCGGGGCTTTGGGTGTGATCTTAGCAGGGGACAAAAATCGAAATAGGTATGCAAGCTTGGATGGGTCCCGGTCGTTAATGTTCGCTGCCCTTCTGTCTGTCTTCTGGTCTCTTCCTTTAATTTTTTTTGCCTCCTTGGTCTGTCTCGCTTTCGGCCGTCGCTCGGTCCAGGCGGGCAATTTCCTTCCTTCGCAATTGGGTAGAAAAATGCACAATACTATCGATTTGCCCTGGGCCCCCCTCGTCTGGGACTTGCCGGATGCACCAAGATCTATGCTGATCGCAGGACGGTTGCGGCCTATATGTCTGGGTCTGGGGATTGGATTTTTTTTTTTTTTTTTGGCGCTTGTCGCAATATGTTGTCTCAGTTGTTTATAGAGTGATTTTTCACTTCCGCACGCGGTTGTCAAACTGACACTGATTGGATGCTGAAGGTCTCAGAATGCTTTTCAGAACAGGAATCTGCAGTCTGTTTCACAAAACCACTGTGATAGGAGTGCAGCAGTGCAGAGTGTCATTCATCAACGATGAAAGGTGCGCAGGACTCCAATACGCGCACAAGCTACGGCGGGGCAGTCTCCCTCTGAAATATGCAAAGGACCCGGTGAATGAATGAATGAATGACCACCCACCCCAGCTGGCGTAGGCGGGCTATGCAGGACAGATTACGGAAGAGAGGGTCTCTTTGGTAATAGGGGATTTGCGGAGGGGCTGGCCTGGGATGGCGTGTAATTATTAGGCACCAGCAACTGATCGATCGCTGGGGAGCTGAGAATAGGTACGACTAGTAACTAGTAGCAGTAGGCCGTGGAGGGACTGGATTCTGGAGTCCCTCTTCTTCCTTTTAGTCCTCTCGCCCCCAGTAGCGGACCGGGCAGAGTGGACGATCTTGTGGTCTGGAAGCTTGTACCTGAGGTGATAGTATCGAAGGTAGGCGCTGACTTTTTTGCTTTTTTTGCTTTTCCTTTTCACCCCTTAAAATATACTGTGTATGACTGGAGGGAGCTTCGGCAGTGTATCTCAAGTATTCCTGCTGGATTTCCATGCAACATGAACGCATCAACGAGTGGGTGGTTCGGGTGGTGTCGTGTTCTTTGATGTTTGTTTAATGTATGGTAATTGTACCCTGTGGGACCTGCATTTGCAACGGTCTCGGCGCCCAAAGACTGGGTACGGGTACGTAGCAGCCACTAAAGGGATTGATGTGCGCTCTCCAGTCCATTTTGACCGTTGCGCCCTGCCGAACAACCGTCCAGAAGATGAAGACCAAAAAGTTGCGAGTTGCGAGTTGCGCGTTGCGCGTACCCGGATCTTCCGTCGGCAGTGGATTTTTCAGGGTCTCTGGTTGTCCTTGCAAAAGATAGCAGCAGCTCTATTTCAGCTCGACTTTACTACCAAGACGGCGGGGATAGAGTATTTTCGGCAGCCAGGAGCACGAAATAGGTATTGCTTGGCGACCCAATGTGACAGTGCCGAGTGCGGGAGACAACAGCGGGTGACCGAGAGACAGACAGACAGACAGTGTTGGCGCTGGCGGGCGGCGCAGAAAACGAGGCAAGCTCAATCCCAGCATGCTGCGGCAGCACAGCCAGAAACCATGCAGACTGCGTATTTCCATACATAGCATACGAGCCTGCCGAGCCAGCGACATGCCAGACCAACATGCAAACTGGTTTTGACTGGGACCCAGCCTGCATACTCGGGAATTATACTTTCAGGGGGCGCTGTGGGAACGACTCTTACCTGCTGAATCCTGGGGGTTGATGCTTGTCGGTACGGTGGACGCCGACTGGCCGCCCTCCGGCCGCGCGTATAGCTGTTTATACTGGGGCATCATTTCGACTGTAGTATCGGCGACAATGCCGGTTGCGATTGATGAGTTCCCCTTCGCGATTTAGGTTTGTTAGGTTTCGAAGGGGGAGCTCGCTCTTCAAATGGGAAATTGCGGCGGATGAGCAAACGTAATCAGTGCATTAAGCTTCTTAAACCTGCGTGCAACTAATAATTGCCGGACGGTGAAGCATGACTGGTGATTTCTGCAAACGAGTGAATGAATACCAGAGGTAGTTGTGGTTGTCTTGGCAGGCAAATGGATAGTGAGCACCAGGCAACTAGTTAGTGAATTGTCGCTAGTAGTCGAGCTCAGGTGCTGAGAGTGGTTGACCAGTGGGTTGACCGGGCGGGCAGCCACGCAGACTTATTAAAGACAGAAACATGTCCGCGCTTTTCTTTCAAACATGTATGTACGACTTATTTGCATCGTAGGGCAGCATGAACGTGATCTAATCTAGAACATGCCTACTTTAGCTCTCAAATCCAGCAGATGGAACAGGAAAGAAGCACATTTAGTCTCTCCTCCCCGTCTCTTCTCAGCACTTGTTTGCCTGTCTCGTGGGCATCGTGTCACTGCATTCCGGAATACTTGAAGGAGGTGCCAAGCTATGCTAATCATGATTACACAGCCCAAGGCGGACTAGTACTGGAAACACCATGTTCCGTCTTGTTTGATGGTCGAGTTGAGGCACTGCAGATGCTAATTATGTGTTTCCATGAATAAGTAGGTTGGAATTATTCGTACATATATCTGAAAAGCTATTAAGGTATGTTCAAGGGGCTGCATCGATGCAAGCAGCTTCCGTTTCTCTAAAGCCAAAACTTGGAGGTGGCGGGCGGCGAGACGAGATTCCGACCCAACACTGCCTCGTGGTTTCTATTTTTAAGGTCAACCAACAACTTGATTTTTTAGTCATTTGCCATGTGAGTAACGCAAGTCTACCATAACACGCTGGTCTGATGCAACTACACTGCAGGGGCCCGGGCGCACGTAATAGTCTACTCAATGTTATGCTGGAGCCCGGTGCCATCCTGGATTCAGTGTCCATAATACATATTGAATCAATTATTTACTGATGTGGAGATCGACAATGATGGTTCAATAGTATTTACTTGTCATCAACTGTTTTTCCGCACCGAATAATAACTTACAGGCAGAAAGTAAGTAGATCGTGGCTTAACTACTGGCTTGCCATCTTTTTAGACAGAAATATGAGACGCCACTCTTCCTCCACGATATCCTCCAGTCTTCTCTTTATGTTTTCTCTCTCTCGCATGTACCAAAACATGTGTCACCATCTATGTCATGTTCTCAGGCTCAACCTGTTACACTGACGTTGTTACCTAGTTGTACCTACATACATGCCTATTTATCTTCCAAATTGAGCATCACTGTAGAATGTCCTCAATAGAAGATGAAAAAAGAAGCTGAAATCAACGTGCAAAGGTCGTTTCCTGCGACTTTATCTCTATCATTGCGGCTGATAGATATGGTGATCATATGAGATGAGCGGGCCGCCTGGAGCATAACCAGATGACCACTCTGTCTTCCAGATAAGGCAGCGCCCAAGTGGTGCCAGCTCAACAGGTGATGTGCTGTTTTGTTTGAACCGAGCATGGTAGACAAGATAGAGTTCTTTTGGAACTACTCGGTAAACTATACAGTCTGTTTAATGTGCAGTTTCCAGTCTTCACATCAAGTTTATGGTGTTCTTCATGGACAAAAATCATGGGCTTCTTCAAAAGACGATCCCGCCGGCCCGCAGGGTTGTTAGACACTGAAGCACTTGCCATTGAAGCTACTAGCGCTGCCTCTAACAGTGGCATATCGGGGAACGGAGCTGAGGGACAATGTGGCCCGAGCTCCAGCAAGGCAAGCAATAGAGGACCCAAGCTCAGCGTCAACGTCAGCCTCTCAGCCTGGCTACGCCTGGTGCGTCTACAATCAGCTTCACGAACGGAACCATCAACACAAACGCCCAAACTCACAACAATCAATTCCCAACAAGCACCGGCATCGATCTCTGGTAATACAGAGATACCGAATCCTCATTCAATCCAGTCTGCAACACAGAACAGCAACAGCGACACCACAGTTCCATTGCAGCCATCCGGCCCGGCGTCGCAAACGACACCTCCCAAACCACCACCACCTACCCTCACAACAACACAGAGCGCCAGCACCATGGCCGAACGAACACTGCAGCAGGTCATCACCCAGCTGCGAGGAAACCCCTCCTACGAGCAGGCCTCATCTCTTCTTTCCAAAGCCAAGTTGTCGTTACTGCAGCTCAAGGCCCTGACGCCGACCCCGTCGACCCCTTCCAACCTGCTCGCCGTCGCCCGGGAAATCTATGAGCTCGGCGCCATCACATCCATCCGTGCCCGGAATCCCGATGCCTTTAAGCGTTACGTACAGCAGTTGCAGCCCTTTTACGAGCTTCCCTCCAGCCAACTCAAGCCCAACCCCGAGGCACGGAACAAGGTCACGGGTCTCTACCTCCTGCTCCTCCTGACCGAGGGCAGATATGACATCTTTCACAGCGAGCTCGAGAGCTTGAGCATGCACGTGGGCAATGGAGGCTTTGAGGCAATTGAGGCAGACCGCTACCTGGGCTACCCAATCAAACTGGAGAGGTGGTTGATGGAGGGTAGCTACGACAGAGTATGGAAGGCCATGAAGAAGGGCGAAGTCCCCAGCGAGGAATTTGGCATCTTTTCTCAGGTATGTTCAACCGAAGCAATTGGATATTGCAGGGGGCAACAACCGCTCCCTATCCCTTTCAGGAGCGTACAGTCAATGCTGACTAATGATTACTACAGATTCTCACATCACAAATCCGTTCCGAGATTGCCTCATCTTCCGAGCGAGCATATCCTTCTTTGCCTCTTAGTAGTACAAAGTCGCTTCTGTTCCTTGATTCGGAAGGCGCCGTGGTTGAGTTTGCCCGCCAGCGTGGTTGGGTAATTCGTGAGGGTCAGATCTACTTCCCCGCTGCCGACGACGAGGATGCCGAGGAGAAGGACATGTCGCAGATGGTGATTGAAAACACTCTCGGCTACGCTAGAGAATTGGAGACCATTGTGTAATGAGAACCAGGGGGTTGCATGTGGAAGAGATGTCTGTGACCATGTTGCAAAGCGGCGATTGGGCATAGATCAGGGAGGAAAGCGTTTGCTGTATTGATAGGCCCAAAAGGACACTAGATGACAAACTTGTGCCTATATAGCACAGTCACAATAGAGCCTCAACTTCTAATAGCTGAATTGCGCACACTGGTTCTCCATTATAAAACGAAATAAATGGCCATCTACAGAGTTGACTCAGCTTGAGCCGAAAAGACAATTGTGAACATAATTTTGGGCAGCTCATGTTATTTCTCAAGCTTCAATCTAAGGGGAATCCACTTGCCACGATTGGTTTCTATGCAAACCAGACAAAAGATGCGTACAGCAAGGACACATCTGCCCCAAAGCAGATCCTATCATAAGCGTCTAAGGCGGTACATGCCATTCTCTACCAAACTCTTCGGCCGCGCCCTCGATCCTTTAGAGTCTGAAGCCATGATGTTTCTTGCAAGGACTCAAAAATTGGCAATCATTTCGTCGTCTATCTCCAATTCCCTGGCTGAAGGTCAATCTAGCATACGTTCCATACAAGCATATCCATCTGTTGAAGCAAGCCAAGGTTTGTTAGATATACATTAACTATTCTCGTGGTATTCAGGGGACGCACCAAACGTGTGAACTTTCACAAAACCAGGAAATACATGACACCTAGTTACTGGTAACATGAGAAAGAAAACTCAGATTAAAGCTGTTACAAATCATGCTGACCGGTGTAGGCCTTGATAATAGCGTATGCTCTCACTAGCCAAACGTCAAAGTATAGTGCCACCTGTCGATCGATTTATACTTGACAGATCGATATCAACAATAATCTGGACACTGCTAAATGCTTAGTCGTGTGCCGTTCACGGAATGGAATTTATTTGGAAACCGCGTAGTAGAATGAAATGAGAATCTTTTTTTAGCATTCCGCTTTACACTGCTAACGACATCATTATACTGTTTTGGGAGAGCCAAGTGGCTTTGCACTCAGTCCAACCCACCCCGACCTCCTTCTATCTAGTTGCTTTTGGTTTCGTTCCCAGTAATATGCCAGTTCATGATCAGCTTGAGGTCCAATTGTGGACGCTGTTCTCTGCTTCACATGGCTTTGTGCACTGAACTCCGTCGTGACTCATCCCCAACTTGCTACTAGGAAACAAATAGCCATGGACTACCTGTTGTCCATCTACGGCCTCCAGAGAGAAGAGACCAGCTCCGCCAAGTCTATGCTCTGAGAGCTTTAGACATTTAGGCAAAAAGCCTCAGACCACTACCATGCTTGCCAACCTCACAGACCTCGCAAACTGTGCAGACGGTACCCTTGTACTTTGTGTGGTACTTGGAGCCATCATAAGCACATTCCTCATAAGGCGTACCACTGTAAATCGGAGTGTATGAGCCAGCACAGATATCGAACTCAGCAAACTGATCGTACTCAATCTCAATGGCGTCATGGGGGTTGCGCTCGGCCGTAGCCTTAACCTTCTTGGCCTATTAGGGGTCAGTATGTGTATTCAATAGATTTCAAAACATTAGAACAACTCACATTTTCCAGTAGGCGAGGCGCACCGCCGTTGGCTAGCATTCTGTTTGCGAAGCTCAGAGCCGTGCTGAAGTTCTTACTTCTGCTGGCAAGGTTCATGGCATTTAGCAATGCCAGTTGCCTGTGAGGCACCTCAATCTTGGGGATTGTGAAATATGCCGACAGCTCCAAGCTCCTCTTCAACAGGCTGGGATTCGAGTTGACAGCATCGGGAGCGCCAAGGCCACGTCGTGCCAGTTCAATCGACATGGCCAACGCATATTCTGAAGCCGACGTAACAAGCTTCTTGGCCTCTGCAACTTCGCCTTCAAACGCAACAGCGTTCACCAAGAGAGCATGCAAAATGCCCTTGAAGATCCGAACACCATCCTCGAGTCGGTTTCCCTTCATAGCGTCGAAGCCCTTTTGCAGATCATTTGATACAAGGTACTCCAGGTCTCTAGGGATGGCTGGGAGAACCTTTCTAGGGTCGGTCTCATCCAATGTCCTTCGAACATAGTTGACCAGAGGGGGAAGGCCGGCAGATGTAGGTAGATAGGTCTTTGAGGCAATGTAGATCTCTTCAAACCTAGGCGAAAATGCAGCAAAGCTGACTGCACCTACTTGACGAGTGAGAAGGTTCATTGCAGACTCGAAAGATCCCGCGGCCGCATGGTCAGCTGCAAGTGGTGAGTTTCGGGCCCAAATGTCTGCCTCACTGCTACCGGCTCCAGTGGCATCGGTGCTCTCGACGTTCACAAAGTCGCTGTCGCCTTCGGGCACGATGTCATCGCCCAAATCCCAGCCGGCAGCGTCCTCATCATCGTCTGCCTCGAGGATATTGTTCTTGGCCACGACGTCTTCTTCGCCAAGCTCATCAAAGCCATTGGCTGCCGCGGCTGGCTCTTCGTCCAGACTGAGGCCTTCCAGTTGACCTGCAAGAGCCTTCTCGAAGAATGACTGTGATGTTGCCTTGGTGGGCCAGTTGGCCTTGAATGTGGGAACGACGGGCTGAGGCTGCTTGAGTGGCTCTCCAAAGCTTGGGAGTGTCAGCTGATCCTCAGTGATGCCAGTAGCTTCAAGGATGGACTGAGCTTCCTCTTCCAGTCCGTGGGCCTTGGCAGTAGCATAGGCAAGTGGGTCTATGATTTACGCGTTAGTCAAAAGTCGCAAAAAGTGGTACCGCATTCCAACTTACAAAGATCAATTTCCTTGAACATCTGTATCCTGTCTTCAACCTCACCAAGGTACAGTGCATTCTGGAAGCGTGCGGTGAAATCACCGCGGTGCTCGGCGATCTTAGCCATTCTCGCCAGCTTGCTGTGGTCACCGGTCGACAAGTACAAGAAGGATAGCTTCTCAAACTGCTTCAGCTTCTGGTAGGCCATCTCAACAACTTGATGGTTTCCGTGGGCCAATGCTTCATCACCAAGTCTCTTCCAAAGTGCAGGACGATCAAGCTCCTTCGCAGTCTCGACGGCGACGTCAAGGTTGCCGCATTCAACAGCAAGCTCAAATCGGGTGGCAGGATCCTGCACGAACTGCAGAGCAATCTCGGGGTAACCTTTCTTCTGGAGGTACGAGATGATGGACTGTCCAACCAAGCTGGAGGTCTTGATCAGATGAAGCATCTCTTCGTAGTTGCGCTTGACCAGGGACAGCTTGAAACGGTACTCGGTAGGATCAATGTTGATAACCTTCGGCTTGGCGGCACGATCCAAGCAGTAGACATTTCTGCCCTTGACCCTGACGAGGTAGACGGTCTGGTCCAAAGTGCGGACAATACCATTGTCGCCGTTCATCAGAGTGTACTTGATGTGGTTGAGCGTCGAGTACAGAAGAACACCGGCGTCATCCCACGTCGCGCTCTTGATCCTGATTGTCTCATGGAGAGTGCTGACCTGCTCAAGAGTCTTTGTCACAATAGTAACATTGTGCTTGCTCAGGAGCGCAGCATGCAAACCATCGTTCGACCACACCACATATTTGACGCCATTCACGGACAGTTCGGCAATGCTCTTCTTTTGTTGAATGTTATACAGGTGCACAGCAGTAGGAGTGATGATCAGGAGATGGCCGGTACCTCCGAAGTAAATGTCGGTAGTGCCCACCGGAGGCTTGAAAGATCGGGCAGTGTTGTTGGACAAATCCTTGATATCAACGGTCTGCGCAGCCGTGTTGAGAACGGCAAAGCGATTGCGTGCCACGAAAATAGCCGAGTTGCCCTGTCCGCGCTTGGAGTCAGTGACATCAATGGATCCAGAGCCATCTCTTGGCAGGTTGATCAGCTCATAAATGCCACTGTCGGAAGGTGAAGTGACCAGAACGGATCTCTCGGCGGGGTTGTAAGAAATTGTTCGCGGGGGAACCCATGGGCTTCCGAGTCTCTTGAGCGACAACAAGGTGGGACTCTCAACACCCTTCTGGAAATCATATGATCTGACATGCTTTTCCTTGGTGATGAAGAAAAGGTTGTTCAGGTGAACAGTGGAAGCAGGGCGTTCTCTCTCCAGCTTGAATACCATTACTCCGTTGTCGTGACCGGCGGCAAACAAGTTGATCTCGGGGTGGGCGGCGATGACCCAAAATCGGTCGTTCTCTCTCTTAAATGACTGAACGGCAGTCCGCTTTTGCGAATCCCAGACGCGAATCGTCTTGTCCTCGCCACAAGAGAGGATCAAGTCCTGGTGAGGGTGGAAGAGACAGCCAACGGCATTTTGGAAGTGTCCTCGGCAAGTGTCCACCTCCCATGCTTTTGTTTCGCTGTAGCGCCAGAGCTTGACAAGGCGGTCGTCAGCAGCTGAGACGATATGGGGCGCAGTTGGGTGGAAGGCAACCCAATTGACACCGCGGTCGTGTCCCTCCAAAACAAACTTGACCATTGCATCGGTGTTTCCAAACATGTCTGTCTGCTGCTGGTTGTTACGAGCAACCTGATCCTCGAACGACATCGAGGTTGGGGCGGAATGCTTCTTTCTCAGACCAGAAATGTCCCAAACTCTTACGGACTGATCAAGAGAGCAGGAAACAACCAAGTCGTCCTTGGGGTGGAACTGAGCGCACATGACATAGTGGTTGTGGCCAGTCATGGTGCAGATGAGCGACCGGTTTTGCCAGTTCCATATCCGGATAGTCTGATCGTCGGAGCAGGAAATGATCCATGGGAGCTCATGGTGGAAGAAGACGGTTCTAACGTAGTCGAGATGGCCGTTAAGGGTGAAGAGGCACCTTCTGGTCTGGTAAGACCACACCTTGATCTTGTAATCATCACCTGCCGAGACGAAGAGTGGTTGGGTCTTGTGAAAGTCGATGCCGCGAACAGGTCCGTCGTGTTCCTCGAATCGGTCGATTAGGGTTCCCATACGATAATCCCATAGCTGAATGGTCGAGGAATGAAGGGCAACAAGAATCCATGGTCTAGATAATTGATCAGCCTAGTCCCTTATTGTTTGTCACGTACTTCACGCCGCGGCGAAGTATGAAGGAGGGGCGCATCGTGGAGCTCTTACCTCTTAGGGTGGAAGGCAAGACCCTTTGCCCTGGAGGACTTGGACTCGAACTGAAAGCAGATTGTCAGTTGTGGTGTCCCCAAAGAAACTCGGGTTGTGGGTGTGGTCTGCGCACCTTTGTGAGCATGCCAGAGGAAGCCATATTGGCGGTGTTGGAGTGGAAGCCCCTAGGGACAGTTCATCAATGGGGGGAGAGTCGCAAGTTGCGGTTGTCGCCGATGCAAACACAAGGGGCGCCAAGTAATTGTTGAAAATGAAAAAGGGAAAAGTGTGGTTCGTGATGCAAGGCGCTGGGAGACAGCAATGGCCTGTCTTGCACAGTGGTCGTTTGGAATCAATGGAGGTTGAATGTCTCCCAGGCAGGCTGGCTGGCTGGCATCAACGAAAGCTGGACTGACTGACTGACAGCTCACCCCCCAAGCCAATTCAGATGTCGTGGCCAGGTAGACCATAGACCGCTGAGGACAGATTAATCCGTGGTTTTTCCGCCTCCGTCACCTTCTAAAAAGTTGTGGGCCAGCCATGCCAAGGGTGAGTTCCAGGTGGTAAGGAGGGGCAAAAGCATCTCAGGGGGGTTCCTGCTTAGGGCCATTTTGCCTTAAGGTTCCGGCCAGGATGACACTAATTGCCCCTGTTCCAGACGCGCTGTCACTGTGATGCTCCTGGCTGTTCTAGCGATAAGGGAGCTCTAGCGGGCGCTAAGCCAGAACGGTACAGCTTTGATGCAATGTGTTCAGTCGCTCCTTCACTTACACGACATGGGACAAAAAAGTGTCCTTTGAGGTGACCGTCACGATACCGTTCAGCTGTGCTGACATTGGTTAATACAAGTCACACAAGTGTCAATTTGCAATCCTTGTGGGGAGAAGAATCGTCTACCTCCATGCTATGAACATGTTATAACGTCATTTCAACTGGAGACGCCCTTTTCTTATGCTGAAGCTCTACCTATCCACTCTCGCGGCCGCCCCTCCGAGAAGTCCACTTCCCGAACTGTATACGGAATACTGCCTATACAATTACACTTCGACGCCCAAGGACTGTCGCGATTCAGAATCGGAATCAAAACAAGTCTCCTGAACACTTTCCAATTACCAATCTTACAGAAGGCGGGACTGGTATATTTTCGCGATGTTGCGGCTGTTCAAGCTGCCCGGCAGCCTTGCAGCTGCGTTGCTGGCAGCTATCTCTCTAAACGCCGGCAATGCATCCGCAGGCCCCTCGGTCAGCGTTGGCATGAAGGCGGCCTTTTCTGCGCCTCCATACTTGCTCGAACTACTGTGAGTCTTCCGTGACCTTTGGGAAATATGTAGCGCGATTCTAACACTAGTTCACCAGTGAGACCGCCGCTCAAGAGAATGCGACAGCCTACTTTCCCCTGCTCGACCGAGTCGCCAGCGGTCACTTCGCAGACGCCACGACAGATAAACTCCTCTACGAGAAATTTATAGAAATTATTCAGAATGATGGCCACATATCCAGTGCTGAAGCACTGTCCACCTTCAAGCTGGCCCTGTCCATGCGGTCGGCTGCACCAAGGATAGAAGCCCATTACCAATATTACGACACGGGTGTTGTTCCAACTCTTGAGGCTCTGGACACCAACTGTAAGGACTGGGTTTTGCTGAAATCCAAGCAATATTGCTCTGCCGACCTGTCTGAAGCCAAACAAACTCTGGAGAGCGGGTCGTAAGTCTCGAGCTGTTTCCCCCCCTTTGGCAGATCATGTATTAACAGTCAAATAGTCAGGATAGAACCCTACCCTTCGATCGCAAGCTAGGCAAAGGATCCGAGGCTGTCCTTTACGCTGATATCACGAAACCTGAGTTTGGTCCCTTCCACACGGCCCTTTCTGAGATGGCACGAAGGGGCAAAATTTCATACCGACTAAGATATCGCCCAGAGCGGAGGGAACTTTTGGAGAAACTTCCAGTCAACGGCTATGGAGTAGAACTCCAGCTCAAGCGAACCGACTACATTGTCATTGACGACCGTGAGGCTGAGAAAAAGGAAGAGTCCAGCGAGACAGCGAACTTGGAAGTCAATCTGGATGCTGAGGAGGAGGTCACCGACTTGAAGCCGCTCTCGAGCTCGGAATTATCTGCACTCGGCGTCAAGGCAGCCTCTTTCATTATGCACAGTGACGATCCTTTCAACTCCCTGTTGAAACTGACTCAGGACTTCCCAAAGTATTCCGCATCTTTTGCAGCGCACAATGAATCAGAAGATTTCTTGCGAGAGCATTATTTCAACCGAGGCCAAATGGTGCCGCAAGGCATGAATGTTCTTTGGATGAATGGTGTCCAATTGATCGAAAGACAAATTGACCCTTACACTCTGGTCGATCTACTGCGCCGAGAGCGTAAGCTCATCAAGGGTGTCACAGATCTTGGTTTGACCGGAAAGCAAGCGGTGTCTCTTTTGGGAAACAGGGAGGTGACCATCGCAAAATCAACGATGAGGTTGGACGCTTTGATTGGAGAGATGAGATTGAAGATGGTCGCGTTATTCTGTGGCTCAATAACATTGAGAAAGATAAACGTTATGCCGAATATCCAACCAGTCTCATGTCGGTAAGTGCCATGTATATTCTCTGGAGAATCGCAACGCAGAAACTAATTTTACTAGCTTATGCAAAGGACGTATCCGGGCCAAATCCCGCCTGTCAGAAAAGATCTCTTCAACCTCATCGTGCCAGTTGACTTCACAAACCCTGATGACCTCTCGTTGGTAGTGGAGCAGCTGAGAGCCTTCATCACAAGGCTGTTGCCCATTCGATTCGGTCTGGTACCCTTGACTTCTACCCCTGAAGCCGAGCAGCAAGCCAAGATCATCTATTATTTGATCGAAAACTATGGCCTTGCTTCACTGATGGCTTATTTGGAAGCATGTAACACAGGAAAGTTGGTGACCAAGGTGGATCAATCCAAGTTTGAAAAAGCCATCAAGGATCGAGATCTCAGAGAGGAAGCTCAGTCTTTGCCCTTCGCAGAGATTTTTGAGTCTGAACACTATGTCAAGCAGATCGAACATGCCCAACACTGGGTTTCTCGTCTAAATGCTGGCACTCCTGTTCCTCCAATCTTCCTGAACGGTCAAGCCATTCCCAGGGAAAATGCATGGCTTCAGGAGATGAGCATCAAGCTCGGCCAAGACCTTCAGATGATTCAGCAAGGTATCTATTTGGGCCAGATTGATGAGGACATGTGGGTTCCGAGCATTTTCTTGGAAGGTGCACCTGCTCGTCGCAACGTATACATCTTCCCCAGCAAAGAGAATCAGCTTACTGTCTTGGATGTGAACAAGGTCTATACTGAGCATGATGACTTGTTCAGTATTGTGCCGGTCATTGAAGCTAGCCCAGACTCGAGCAAGGAGACGTGGGCTGCCCTATCGGTGATTGCCGACCTGACCAACCAGGCAGGCCTGAAGCTTCTCCTTTCTGCTCTAGACTTTCGCCGCAATAACCCAGGTGTGCGCCTGGATATTGTCCACAACCCACTCAACTCAGAGGGCGGTGACAATGTCAACATTGCTCTCAAGAGTGATCTCCAGAAGCTCCTCGAAGTAGAGAACTTGGAAACCCTTGAGCTGCTCGTGGCGCATGACGAAAACAAGGCCACGAGTGATTCGTCTTTTGACATGGGTCTTTCACGATTCTTGGCTGCTGCCAGCTTGCAACCTGCTTCTCAGATATTGCTACTCAATGGCCGAGTCATTGGTCCCATTGCCGATGACGTCGAGTGGGCTTTGGATGACTTCCAACAACTCATGGAATTCGAACAGACAAGTCGCATTCTCCCAGTATATCAAGCAATCGAGGCTCTCAACCTGACCGACAAAGTCTCTGGACCCCTTGCCGCAGCCAAGTTGACCTCCATAACTGCTCTGTCCACCATCTCAGATCTACCTGAGGGTATTTTTGAATCTGCACCAACACTAAGAACGACAATTTTCGATACCTGGGAGTCTGCTCAGACAATGATATCCGTAGGCGATGAGTCCACTGCCAGCATTCATTTTGTTGCAGTCCTGAATCCGGCGAGCGAGCAAGGCCAGAAATGGGCACCAATTCTCAAGGTCCTCTCGGAACTAGACGGCGTATATATGCGAATTTTCCTCAATCCAAGGGAGAGGATGGACGAGCTCCCAGTAAAACGTTTTTACAGATACGTTCTTGATTCATCACCCTCATTCGATTCTGAAGGCAAGGTTCAGTCACTGGGGGCTAGCTTCAGAGGCATTCCTTCTGAGGCGCTCCTCAATCTAGGCATGGACGTACAGCCGGCCTGGCTTGTTGCAGCCAAGGACTCCGTCCATGATCTCGACAACTTGAAACTCAGCTCGATCAATACAGACGTTGAGGCCACATATGAACTCGAGAACATCTTGATAGAGGGTCACTCCCGAGACTCCACGGGTACGCCTCCTCGAGGTGTTCAGCTCCTACTGGGGACCGAGTCTGACCCACATTTTGCCGATACCATTATTATGGCGAACATTGGGTATTTCCAGTTCAAGGCAAACCCAGGCTATTACAACATTCAACTCAAGGAGGGACGCAGCTCAGACATTTTTGATATCATCAGCGTTGGCGCCAAAGGCTATGACGCCGCCGGTGGTGACGAAGGCACTGAAGTTGTTCTTATGGATTTCCAAGGAACAACACTTTATCCTCGCCTCCAGCGAAAGCCCGGACAGGAGTTGGAGGATGTTCTGGAGGAGGGTTCCAGCGGCGGCGATCTGCTCTCCCGCGGACTCAAATTTGCTGAGGGCATCCTTGGAGGCTCCAAGAGCAAGAGCAAGTCGGTCTCTGATACTGAGCATGCTGAGATCAACATCTTCTCCGTTGCGAGTGGCCACCTCTACGAGCGCATGCTCAACATCATGATGGTCTCCGTTATGAAGAACACCAAACATACCGTCAAGTTTTGGTTCATTGAGCAATTCCTTTCGCCTTCGTTCAAGGAATTCATTCCACATCTTGCTGCAGAATATGGTTTCAAGTATGAAATGGTCACCTACAAGTGGCCACACTGGCTTCGCCAACAAAAGGAGAAACAACGTGAAATCTGGGGCTACAAGATTTTGTTCCTGGACGTTCTCTTTCCCCTTTCACTTGACAAGGTCATCTTCGTCGATGCGGACCAAATTGTACGCACTGACATGATCGACCTGGTGCATCTCGACCTGGAAGGCGCACCTTATGGTTTCACCCCAATGTGCGACTCTCGCACAGAGATGGAGGGTTTCCGCTTTTGGAAACAAGGATATTGGGCCAACTATCTGCGTGGCCTCCCCTACCATATCTCTGCGCTTTACGTGGTGGACCTTCGCCGGTTCAGGGAGCTTGCCGCCGGTGACCGGCTCAGGCAACAATACCATACACTCTCAGCTGACCCAGCTAGCTTGAGTAATTTGGACCAGGACCTGCCAAATCACATGCAGTTCCACATTCCCATCCACAGTCTGCCCCAAGAATGGCTTTGGTGCGAAACGTGGTGCTCAGACGAGAGTCAGAAGGAGGCTCGCACGATTGATCTGTGCAACAACCCACAGACAAAAGAACCAAAACTAGATAGAGCAAGAAGACAGGTACCTGAATGGACTGTCTATGATGACGAAATTTCTGCAGTGGCAAAGAGGGTCAAGACTCCCGTTTTGACAGGCGATGAACAACAGAAGGTGCTCGAAGGCGACAAGGTAGAAGTTGAGAAGAACACCAAGAGCCGCCGCTTTGAAGAAGAGCCCGAGGTCAAGACTCAGGTTGCCGGAGAGGATGGACATGTCAAAGACGAACTGTAGAGACGATTGTGCAAAACCTGAGAATAAATTTAAGAATAGAGTACACTAGTGTAGCCGAAGGGGTCAAAATAGAAGGTGTCCAAACTTTTTCGCACTTTTTGCCGTTTGCCTCTAGGCTGGTCACGCGGTAGAAATTCCAGTGACTGACTGCAAACGCGCCGAAGCTTCGCCCTGGAGCCCGACAAGACTCGGTGAGCGTTGAAGCTTCCCAGCTACTTCAGTCTTCCAGCAGCTGTCTTTCTCCGCCACTTCTGCAACTACTTGCACCTACCGAAACCCTCTTTGGCAGTACCGACACTTCTACGGACAAGAAGGTGTCTTGCGGCCTTCGTTCAGCCCGGCGAGAAAACTCTACTTGTTGTCACCATTTCCCCCGAAAATTTTTGCAAACTGCTGCCTGCTACTTACCTGCATATCAATGTGTCGTCAGTCGCTTCTGACGGCGGCTCAACAAAACAGCATCGTGCTCCCTCAATAATCAGCCTCGACGAGAAGTTAGGAGCAGATAATCTTGCGCGCACACGCACACAATGACTAAACACAAGAAGCCGAAGAAAGCTCGCGGCAAGAACTGGGAACCGGTGCAGAGAAGAAAGCCACCGTTTCGACTTCAGCCCTACAACAACGTACCCAATCTCAACTTCAACGACCCTCGTCTTTATACCAACCAGAGACAGCAAACCACTTGGAAGAAGCTCGATCATGTTCTCGCTAATGGCAAGACCGTTCTGTCTTTCCACTTTATGGATAGGTTCACAGTCACTGAGTAAAGACACCCGTTTCTCTTTGGGTGGGATAGATTGCTGACACATCAACAGTCGTCACATTGCTGACATCTTGTTCAAATACCCCAATATCTTCAATAAGCTGGAGGATCTCCGTGCCGGATCGCTGGTCTTTCGATCCTTTCAAATTTCCGAGGGTGCTGCAATTCAGTTGGCAAAGCATTGCCCAAAGCTGAAGCAGGTAAGTCAACAACGTCGCTTCTCCTCATGATAGGATGTATTTGGCGCAGCAAACTCGCCCGCAGTCATCTTCATCTCTGCCACACGACATGTTGTCCTCATCTTGACTCTTCCCCACCGCCTCATCAGAGCAATTGCTAATTTCAGTATACGAAATAGGTACGCTTCCTGGGAGCCATCGAATTGACAGACAGGGTTGTTGCAGCATTCCTTCATCATTGCAAGGACCTCACCTATCTGGAAATTTCCGGAAGTGAGCAAGAGTCTGGAAAGATTATCTGCCCGGGTGCACTGCATGCACTCAGATCGACCGGTGATCCGAAGTGCTTTGCACCCAACCGTCTCCGCAAACTGGTATTTTGCAACCAGGCAAGCTTGGACATGTGAGTAGGCTCGGTTTTTTGTGCTCCTTTTCTCTTCGTATACTCCACAAGGAGCTTCCTTCACTCGTTGTCAAGGATCCTGTCTCCTCTCGAACTGTTTATCTACAATCCATCTGGAATGCCCAAATTATAACCTCGTGCACAAGAAATTCTGAGACAGGAAGCTGACATGTGCTCTTTAACAGTGAGAATGCCAAGGCTCTTACAGTACGATACCCAGACTTAGAATTTGTGTACGGAAACACGGATGATCTTAATGGCGTCAAGACTCTGCGATCTGGTACTGTGGAGGATCCCCGACACATGCCCGTCGACGAGCGAACAGGAAGTTTCACACTTGCTGAGATTGACATCCTCCAGTTCGGTAGTGACATCCTCCAATTCGGTAAAGACAAGTCCATCGACGAGGCGATCAGCAAGCAAATGAACGAGATGGTTTTGGACGATTGAGGGATGGAACCGAAGTCACGAAGAGGCCACTGATGCCATCGCAATTTACATAAGGGTTAAATAGTACTGTAAATCAGACAGACTTTCAGACAAGCTCTCGCACCACAAAAACGGTAAACTTTGGCACATATTCTGAGGATCCATTGCCCCAACTACACGGGGGTAAGCGGGTATAAGTTGTAAGATTTGGTTCCAACTTGCAACAAGTCCCTCAATACGATATGTGATCTTAATATTCATAGAAATTCTAGATGAACCATCGCGAGGCGTACAAATTAGACCCAAGTATTTGCAAAGCGGCTTGTTTGTGCTAGGAATTACGTGACCATTCAATGCTGATTCTGAAGGTCGCGCCCGACGTTCTGTTCGGTTATTTCCGAATTCCCCGCTTACGGCCGAAACTCACAATTGCCCGAAACCTTCTCTTCTCTGCCATTGACAACTTGGGAACAGAAAACACCGATACTGTCTTTCTTGACATTTCCGTTCATGTTCCACTGGAATCCTGGTCGTAGTCGGGTCAAAGGTTTACCCTGTCTGTTGAATTCGAGATTGTCTGGAGTACACGAGGTGTGTCACAGACTGCTTTGCGGCTTCAACCAGAAGCCCGTTCGGACATAGCAACGGGAGTATGGAGCGGCAACCGAAGCGACGTCGAAGGCCGGCCTTGTCTTGCATCCAATGCCGGCGTCGAAAGATCAAGTGTGATAGAACAGACCCCTGCAAGCACTGTGTCGCCGCCAAGCACCATTGTACGTACGATGCCTATGGTGCTCGACCACTTCCTGGACAGCAGCAGCGCCGGGAGCGTCACATTGTCCAATCGCAAGCATCAAATGTTCCACAGCCTTACTCGCCGGATTCTCTACTTCCGAGTCTTCAGTCCGCTACTACGGTACCAGTGACAGCTGTCGCCGGCGTTAGTGTATCGACTTCACAGGTTGACACCGAGCTTGAAGATATTGGGGACACTGACAAGGTCGATGACACTCGGCCGCCACTCACAGGCCGTTACAATGACCCGTATCTCCGAGAACTCATTGAGCGGATCGAAAGTCTGGAGAAAGCATCGTACCAATTTTCTGGTCAAGTCGACCCTGGATCGGCCAATCATATACTAGATGCGAATACCGGGCTGCAGCGGTCGCATATCATTCTCAATAAGACTAGGATCCTGAGTTCGAGTCACTGGAAAACCACTACCAAGGAGGTGAGACAGACCGTCGGACATGTTATCGTTGTCTGGTGCGTTGCTGATTGTTCTAAAGCTCGAGCCTGTCCTTGAGTGCTATCGCCAAGCCGTCGACCCAGAGAGTCGGGCTTTGATAGAAGATACTGAAGTACGAGGACTAGTCAATGAGATGGCTGATTTACTTCATGCTGGAAAGAACATTGCAAAGCGCATCAAGTCGACGAGGCCGACTGGAAGTCTTGCCGATCCGGATTTCGGTCTGGTGAATCCCACTCGCGAGGTGGCAGATCAAATGACTGCCCTCTACTTTTCCTCATTCGAATCATGCCACAGAATACTACACGTTCCTAGTTTCTGGGCCGAGTACAACCGGTTCTGGAGTATGCCCGGAAGTGTGTCGACTCCGTCACGATTAAAGGTTCTATTGGTCGTCGCCATCGGATCAAGCCTTCACGAAGACAGAAATCCGGATGCCGAACTTCGTATCTTGGTGTGCCAGTGGATTCACGCGGCCCAGACTTGGCTCTCAGGTCCTCTCAAGAAGGATCGACTCGACCTCCATGGACTGCAGATCTATTGCCTGACGATACTGGCGCGGCAAATATTCTCAATCGGTGGCGACCTTGTATGGATGTCCATTGGCTCTCTTGTCCACCGAGCCATGCAAATTGGTTTGCACCGCGACCCTAAATATTTGCCGCCCATGTCCTTCTTGCAGGCCGAGATGCGCAGGAGACTCTGGGCCACGATACTCGAAATGTGCTCGCAGGCTTCTCTGGACGCCGCCATGCCGCCCAGGATCAGCATTGATGAGTTTGACACGCAACCACCGTCCAATGTGAACGACGACGAGCTGGATGAGACCACCAAGCCACCGCGATCTCGCCCACGAAGTACTTATACCAGCACGTCCATGCAATTGCAGTTGCTCGACACATTTCCGACGAGACTGAAGATACTCAAACTTTTGTACGGTCTACACTCCGAGATATCCTATCTTGACGTTCTCAAAATGACTTCAGACATTCTCGACGCGTGTCGGACCTCTGATAAGTTGCTCCGCGACAACGAGAAAGGAGGCGTGACGACGTTTCACCGCACCCTAATGGATTTTCTCGTCCGCCGCTTTCTTCTGGTTCTGCACTGCCACTTTGCCGTCCGCGGCCGGACCAACCCCTTGTTTCACTACTCAATCAAGGTCAGTATCGACGCCGCCATGGCCGTGCTTTATCCGGGCCCCGACGAAAAGTTCAATCGTTTGTTTACCCTCGGTGGCGGCATGTTTCGTGAGGGTTTTCGCTGCGCCGGCAGTATCGTCAGTTACGAACTCTTGGCTCAGACTGAAATTGCGTGCCGCGACGGGCCATTGCATCGAAATTTGCACAATACGGATTTCCTCAGAAAGGCGCTGGAGGATATGATGCAAACCTCTGCTGAGAAAATACGTGAGGGGGAGACCAATATCAAGAGTCCAAGTAAGTAGCCTTTGTTCCTAGAGCTATGAACTGTTCTGGATAGCTTCAGCAATTTTGATGATCTTTGCGACTATGTATGCGATTTTCGGACAATCAACTAATGACGAATCAAATAGTGTTCTTGGGCCAGATCCTAGCCCAGGTCGACGCAATGAACTTGGGCATTGATGCCAGCCTTCCGATCGCAAAGAGCGGCCGGGACCACCTACGTGTCTGCATCGGCCTCTTACAAGAAAGAATGGATGCAAACTCCGTGATACACCCGGAAAACATCGTCTTTACTCCAACGGAGATAGGGGACCAGGATAGCTTGGGTTTAGACTTTGACCTCGACTTTTTCTTGGGTGATGCGGATTATCAATAATACCAGAGATGAAGGGCATGAGCATCTTGCCACCACATGTAAAATAGTCACGATTGTAACATAGATGAAATCGTAAACATATCAGCTCCATGACGGTTCGAATCACCTGATATTATGGCAGGCGCGTCGCGATACGAACAATTGAATCCGTGTCTACTGACTCAAACAGAAGTGAAAGCCAGTTGGCCGCAACCAGGCTGACCTCTTGCAAGTTTTGTTTGAAATAAGGATCGATATCGTCTTTGAACCGAGCTGACTCGGTGGTAGTTTCTGCTCGGCCGAAGACTTTGGCTCACAAAATGGCTTTACGAAAGGCCGAGGACACGGATATAAGCGGTCGAACCTTGTAAATCAGCGACGAGCTGTGATGTGGTCATCGGGATCGTGCTTGATATTTATAAAACCCACGTGAAATTTTCATCAGTATGAGTGATAATTCTTATGCGCCTATAGTAAATCCATAAAATCTTTGACGCTTATTTTTTTTTNNNTTATTTTCATCAAACAATCATCAACACAAACTACTCATTAACCATAAACACAACTGTCCGTCTCACGATATTAATACAGACCGGTATGTCAGAACTGAAAGTCCTCATCAGCGGCGGAGGCGTCGCCGGCACAGCCCTCGCCTTTTGGCTCTCCAAGCAAGGCCACGACGTGACCGTAGTAGAGCGGTTCCCGGCACTGCGCACCACGGGCCTGCAAATTGACCTCCGCGGCCACGGCGTGGAAGTGCTACGGCGCATGGGACTCGAGCAGCAATACCGCGCGGCTTCCCCGCCAGAGCAGGGACTCCAGGTTGTGGATACTCGCGGTTGGAGGCGTGCGTATTTCCCGGCGAACCGGACGGGCGAGGGCGTACAAAGTTTTACGACAGACTGGGAGATTATGCGCGGGGACTTGTGTCGTATTCTGTACGAGGCCGCCCGGGACCGAACAAAGTACATTTTCGGCACGTCTATCGAAGGATTCGAGCAGCCGGAGCAAGACGGTCCCGTTCACGTCCGCTTTGCCGACGGCCGCAAGGATACCTTTGATCTCGTCGTCGGCGCCGACGGACAGAGCTCCCGCTTTCGCAAGATGATGCTTGGCCCAGACGTCGACGATGGCCTGCGTCTGATTCCCGGCCAGCACGTGGCGTATTTCACCGTCCCCCGCCCCATTGCGGACGGCGAGGAGTACATGGCCACGCAGTACATGGCGCCGGGTCGCCGCGGCATCATGACGCGGCGATCGCACCCCGGATAAGCTGCAGGTGTATATTGGTTGCACAAACACCACAGACGATGAGCTCAGAAACATGCGCCGCGGTGATGTCCCAGCGGAAAAGGAGGCGCTGGCGCGCATCTTTCGTGGCGCCGGGTGGCGGGCCGACGACCTAGTGGAGGACATGATGGCCGCCGAAGACTTTTACTGCGAGCGCTTGGGTGTGGTCAAGCTGGAGAAATGGTATGAAGGCCGCGCGGCCCTCGTCGGCGATGCGGCGTACTGTCCCTCGGCCAACACGGGCATGGGCACCACTTCGGCGCTGGTGGGTGCGTATATCCTGGCGGGTGAGATTGGCCGGCAGTGCGGTATGCCGGCGCTGCGTAACAAGGCGGGATCTGGAAGTAAAGTCTCCTCGTCGGCATCCGCGATTACTGCCGCACTAGAAGCGTATGACTCCAAGTTTCGGCCTTTCATGGACCAGGTACAGGAAGGCGTGCTCGAGGACAAGGCTGGCATGATGATGCCATCATCAGCGGTGGGCGTCGGTCTCGCAAACTTGTTCCTGGGCATTGCTTCGTTATTGAGATTGAACATTTTTGGCTGGTTCTTGAAGGAGGAGGTGAAGGATTGGGATTTGCCCGACTACGATTACAAAGGTTTGTTGTCTTCAGAGGCATAAATTCTGGTGACCGGAAAATAGATTTATCCCCAAAGGCCAACTTAATGTATACTTACATCGTGTCATGTAAACTTAGAAAAATCTCATATTCTTCGCATACTTCAGGCAATTCATACCTCGCTCTGTGGCTCCGAATTCGTGTCTCCTGACGCGTCGTGTGACTCTGTTGCAAGGCAGTGATACTTGCTCTTGGAACGAAGATACGGGCCATAGCGATAAAACACCCACGGCATGGGAGTCAAAGCCAACGCAATAAACCCCAGTACACTGACCGCCCAAGCCGTACCCAGACCACTGTACATGATATCGGCAAGTATAGCAAAGCTGCCGCCAAAGATACAGCGAAGCAGCGAGTTGGCCGCCAGGGCACTGGCGCTGAATCGTTCATAGCAGTCTGTCAAGTAAGCATTGATGCCGAGGAAAATGAGCACCAGTCCAAACCCAAAGGGTACACCCGCTAGGATGGGGATGATCCAGTGAGCGGGCGGCTCTGCTGTCCACGCAAATACGAACAGACTCAGGGGCATGAGCCACGCCACGGGTATCAAGTGCGGCAGCCGGGCTTCAGGCACAGGACCGAGGCGCTTTACATAGTGCATCCGTAGGTGGTTGAGGTGAGTCGATAGTATCGTGGCGACAATCATGCCTCCGGCGATGCCCAAAAAGGAGAGTCCGGATATGGAGAGCGACCACCCGCGTGACATCTCAAAGACCACTGGGTAGGCAGTGAACTTGAGAAAGAGCACACCATAGATGAAAGACATGTAGAGCGACAAGAAGAAGAGAATCGGCTCCCGGAAGAACATGAGCCACGGCCGGGCGAGGCTGTGTCGGAAATCCCTGGCCCATTCTTTCTGGGTTCGCTTGGCAGCCTGGTGAGAGCCTTTTCGCTTGGTGGGATAGGTCTCGGGTACAATACAGATTAACAAGACCAGAGCCGCGCAGCAGATGATGAACATTAGCCAAAAGTCCCATCGCCAGCCAGCGTACTGGGTGAGAAACCCGCCGACCAGCGGCGCAATGACTGGTCCACAAAAACAGGCAGCCGTGAACAGTGCAAACGGTACAGAACGCTCTTGAGGAAGCCAGAGGTCAGCGAGAGAGCCACCGGCGTTGGCGACGCTGGGTGCACCAAACATGCCGTTGAAGAAACGAAAGACGAGGAGTGCGGCGATGTTGGGCGTCAAGGCCGAGGCCAAGTTGGTGAGAGTGAACATGGAAAATGTAGCATAGTAGACCGGGTTGCGACCGCTATATTTGAAGCAGATATGAGTTATGCGAAGCGTGGTGTCTGCGACCCTTAGTGAGACTTACAAGAATTCGGAAAGAGGCGCGAAAAAGAAGTAGCCTCCTATAGAGCCGATAAAGTAAGTGGTGGCGCTCAACGCGGCGATGATCCGAGTCGTGTGCAGCTCGGCGGCAATCGCAGTCAGTGCGGGCGTCTGCACGCTACCGCTGACCGAACTCATCGTGGGCAGCAAGAGGATGATGCATGTATAAAGCCCTTGATGTTGAAGACAAGTCAGTCATGGGCTTTGAGTTACGGCAACTCATCAAACAGCTCACATTTTTGCCTTTGCGTCCAGGTCGCGTGAGTTTCGAGGAGAGACTTTTCTCTGCCCACTGCATCATTTGCCGGTGGTATGATAACGGCAGTCTCAAGTTCTCGAGGGATAGTTACTTTCTCCATGGTTACTCTGATCAAAGATCACGGGTGGTCAGTCGTCAACAAAGGTTAGACGAAATACAGTCAAATATACATGGCACTTGCACGGACTCATGTTGATTATGAAAAGTAGGGAAATACTTGTTCCCGCCTCGAGAACCCATCGTAGGACTTGAGCCCAATACGACACACAAAGTAAGGTTAGAGCGTTATGAAGGATGAAAGCCCAATGCGGGCAGCGGGGAGTTGCAGGAGATCTGCGTCATCCAGGACCTATCCGAGATATTTCACATCGCCAAGGGCGGGAGGCGTCGCTGGCCGCACATGACCGCCCAATCATACGGGCCGATTAGGCCGACGCACGATACCAACAACATACTTGCATTTCTTTCCCCGCGTACATGCGCCCGTCAAAGTCCAGGACTCGCGTGACTATTGGGTGACGTGACTGTCGATGATGTGATTCTTATTCCCGGCACATGTACGGATTAACAACAAGCAGAAGCGCCTGAGAAGTCACAGGCAAATCAATCTCCCTATCAGCAGCCAACAAGTCAGCAACGCTTTTTTACCCAATGAAATTCTCTACAGTCCGTAATACTCTTGTCAAAATGCTCAAGTCAAAAGACACTCAGTCATCCACACAGCGAGCAGTGTCAAATTACATTAAATCTACCACGGAAACAAGATAAAACTATTTGAAAAGTAAAAGAGGAAGAAGAAGGGCAAAAAGGAGCTATCATAACCAAGTTCATGGAATATGGAATTATCAGAATTTTCGCTCGGAAAATCAGTCGCAGGACAACATGCCCGGAACCCACGGACGGCAGCCTCCCTGCTTTTTCCTGGCCAGTTGCCTCAAGAGCAGCGCATTTACCACTCAGCCACAACACCATGATTGAATCATGGGACGAGTGTCTTTCGTTCCTGGTTATTGACAAGACAATTAAACACACCTATCTGCTGTCTGCCTGGCCGACAAAGAAACGAGGAAGAGGGGGTAGCGCTTCTCGAGGTTTCGAGACGAATTTCTTCTCACGAAGCAAACGCCGTTGCCTGGGAGAAGGGAGGAGAGGTGAGGTGATACGTATGTGCCGCATCAGTTTTACCACAGACAATGAGTTGGGCCGGCAGGTATCATTGGAAGCGCTATCCAGTGTCTTTGGCTGACGGATTTATCGCAATAAGGACTCAAAGTTCCACACATCTTCAGTGCTTGAAGAGAGAGGAAAGTTGGACGACGTCTTTCGAAGTGTTGCAGGAACTAACCTAGGAACGTTGAAGTCTTCTCCAGCTGCTTTACTCAACTACTTGCCCTCCAAATGATACACAACACTGATTTGTATGTTTTAGAAGGAAAGAATTAATAATTTCGTGACAGTAAAAGACAATGAATGACCGCACGAGTTAACCCCAAATACTTCTTATCAGTTATACTACCCGCAATCAAGCGGGTTTGGAAGCAAGGGTGCAACTTCGAGGCTCTGCATAATCCTGCAATTTCGAGGTCTTGGCAGAAAATCTCGGCCGGGAAATCAAGCGGTACGACCTGCCTCGTGGTAAGCGTCCTGGGATCGACCACCGATCATAAGCCCTTGCATCGTTGGTACAAGCATCCCGATTGGACCTGAATACTCTCGGCTTTCCCACTCCAGTCTTCTAGAACTCAAGCTGGTGCTGCTTGTCCATACTAGGCCGAGTCGAGAGCGTTGAAACTTGAAACACAGATGGGAAATGCTGGTAAGCGCCGTAGATCGCACCACGCTCGCCACGTGTGGCCATGCAAAAAAGTCGTCTGAAGTCTGCTCATCGACCCAGACCAAATTTCCCTCCAATGCGACGTTGAAGATCGACTTTCGTATCTGCACGATTCCGGGATGCTCAACCTCAGAGTAATTGAGCCATGATTCAGATACACACGATATTCCTGCGTTGATATCTTGGAGTGTCAATTGTGTGTCTTCATCATCTTGTTAGGAGTATTGGTGTCACACATCCCGCAGGTAGAAAGTGCCAAGTATAAATCACATCTATACATCTCAACAAGGCGGGAAAATAGATGAGCTTGACATGGCTTGATTGTTCGGAGGAAATCAACACTCCGCAGGTTCCAGATGCTGGTGGAGACTGACCAGGAATTGCATCCATCATACGTCTTCAAGTGTAGGAATTTTTGGCTAGACCGAGGATGAGGTATCCTGGTTTGGATGTGGTTCGTTCCTTTTCCAGAAAATCAATGAGACTTGCCAAGCATCCGCGGTAATCAAATGACGCGTGTCCCGGTTGTCGGTGAGCTACCATGAGCGTGTATTTGACAGCATACAGTATTGTTGATGTTTTCCGAATGAATACGACGGTTCTCTTTGCTCAGTCTATTCCAGTGAAATATTCAAGAAGTTATCCCAAGAAAATGCTAGATTTGACTATCTTGACTCAAGACCTTAGTACAGTTATAATTATAGTCACTAAGCGCGCTAGTATCCGGTAGAAGGTAATGAATTTAGAGTCTTGGGTGATCATCTAGTATCGAGTAGTGCGCGCACACCTAAAGAAATGCTATTCTTTCTTCGCAGTTTCAGACCGTGCTTTCTTCTCAGAACGACGACGTATGGAGTAAAAAGCAAAAAGCTGGACGAGATCAGGAGATGTTCGGATTTTGGCCGACAGTCCCACGCCGAAGGCAGCGTCATGTCCACTCGGATATAACAAAGTAGCAACAGATCGGGCGAGAAAGGATCCACGTTCAGCCTCTGGGGGCTCGGCGATTGAACAAGCTTGTCGGTGCTTTTCGCTCTCATCGCTGATTTGCAAAAAGAGGGCCACCGGAGTTAGGGTCCTTGATGACGACGCACTATAATATAACTGTTGGGGCCGTTGGAAGCCAAGAAAGCTGCCAAGACTGCAGCGCCCCCAGGAAGCACCAGAACACCCCCCAAAAGCCCTAGAGCCGCAGCTGGGCGCCTTTAGGTAGGGCCCGGATTTGCGCGGACTTACTGGCTTGGCAGCGCCGCAGGTTGATATTAAACACTGGGGGAGCCCCTAGAAGCCTCCCCCAGAAGCCCCATTAATTACCAATTCTGGCGACGATTCAGTGACCTGTAGACGCCCTGCCCCATCCCGTTTCATCTAAACTTCGGCTGTTCTATTTAGTTTCCGTTGGTCTGTGTGTTCAATGTGTGGGTTGGGTAGGGTCGAGACTCGACAACTAATTCATGATGTACGATCAATTGAGTTTTCGAGGCTCGATCGATGTGTGTCTACGGACTGAATCGGTTTGGATTATGAGAGTCATGGTTTGAATACTCGCAGTATAGGCAAGCAATGAAATATATCCTCAATATCAATGATTGCTCCAATCACTTGACTTACTTCGATTTTTATAGGACTATATTTCAGTCATATAAGAATGATACTTCTCGGGCTGGAAAAGAAATGGCAGAGGCTCTGCACCCCTGATCAGGCAAGGCGACCAGGGTCCAAAATCCAGAAACACGGATCGAGTTGACTTCTATGGATTGGGATGTTCCGATGATCTCTGCCCGGGTTTTCCACCAGTCCGTCCACACTCCATGCCATCTCATCCCTAACCATCCCATCACTCCCATGGTGTTCCCCTGTCAAGGCCAATCAAGACCGAACATTGTGTGCAAACAATCATCCAATCTGCCTCAAACAAGAGACTGGTGATCGGTATCTTCCAGAGGATCCATAGTGACGAGCATGGTCACTTGTCGAATCATGGTAACCATGTCTTCATTCATGGCATACGCCTCTCATTCTCGTATACTTAAGAGAACGCCTTTCTTCCTTCGACGGCATCAATATTTTCTCTCTTTAGTTCAGTATCAACAGACTCTTTCATCACCAGCTTCTTCACATTCTTTCATTAAGCTGTGCTTAATCATTCTTTCAATACGCTCCAAGCAGGCTTAGAACATTCACTTTCTTCTTCGACAATCAACCCGTCTTTCACCTCCAACCAAATCAATCCACCAACACTTTCAAAATGCAGTACCGTATCGTCTTCGGAGTTGCCGCCACCATGGCTGTCGGCGCCGCTGCCATGCCCAGCAAGCCCATGGTCACTGCCAGCCCTTCGCCCGAGGAGCGCAGAGCCGCTATGAAGCGTGACTCTTTGCCTGCTTCTTCTGGCTCATCTGCCTTGAGCACTGTCTACACCATCGCTGCCGGCGAGAGCTTCGATGGTGGCATGGTCATGTACGATCGTGGTGTCGACTGCGAGGGCCAGAGCGAGGGTGGTGACTCTGATGCCGTCTTCCAGATCGAGAACGGTGGCAGCCTGTCTAACGTCATCATTGGACCCAACCAAATGGAGGGTGTGCACTGCCAGGGTGCCTGTACCCTGACCAACGTCTGGTGGTCTGCCGTCTGCGAGGATGCCTTCACCATCAAGAACCAGGATGCCGGCGAGACCACCACCATCTCCGGTGGAGGTGCTTTCGGCGCCGACGACAAAGTCCTCCAGCACAACGGTGGCGGTACCCTGAGCGTCAGCGACTTCACCGTCGACACCTTTGGCAAGCTGTACCGCAGCTGCGGCAACTGCGACACCATGTACGAGCGCCACGTCATCATGGACGGCATCACCGCCACCGACGGAAGCGAGCTCGCCGGCATCAACTACAACTACGGCGACTCGGCCACCTTTACCAACATTGTCGTCTCGGGCGTCGACGACATTTGCGTCACCTACACCGGCACCGACGACAACGATGAGGAGCCCTCCGAGTACGGCTCCGGCGCCGACGGCACCTACTGCATCTACTCCGACTCGGACATCTCGGGCGACACCTACGAGTCCGGCTCCGCTGCCGCCAGCACCGGCGCCTCCAAGACGAGCGCCGCCGCCGCCACGTCCGCCACCAGCTCCTCCAAGGCCACCACCACCAGCAGCAGCGGCAGCAAGTCCACCTCGACCGCCAAGTCCTCCACCAAGACCACCAGCTCCAAGTCCACTAAGACCTCCAGCTCTGCCGAGTCTACCAAGACCTCGGACTCTGACGACGATGATTCCGATGACTCTGATGACTCTGACTCCAAGGACGAGGATGACTCCGACTCCAAGTCGTCCGAGAAGGAGGGAGGCCGTACCAACGCCTTCAGCTGGTTCCGCTGGTAAATGGTTCGCCCCAGATGCATCAAGTGCTGATGCTTTGTTGGTGAAAGATCCACACAAACAACACTTCTATTTCTCATACTATTTTTTTCATTCTCCATCTTGTATATATGATTGAGCCTGTGCTGTACATTAGACACGGAACGGTTCTTGGGACTAGAAGATTAGCTTAGGTGCTTTTACAATGGTCAATCGAGATCTCTTCCAACTTACAGTTTGTTTTGCTGTCCATGTGAACGAAGGTGATTGATGTAGTGATGAGCTGCAGGTCCTGACAACTCTGGAAAAGACATCACGATGTGATGAATCGAATTGCTCACTGCATCGTTGTAGTTACTTTCGGGCCGTTGAGCATGCAGCATGTGAAGAGTCCAGTGACGTGTAGAGCAAAGATCTTCGTCAATACCCAGGACCCGCTTCACTGTGAGCTGGGGAAATCTTGGGGTGCATTGGGGAAGTATAGCTGGGGTATTATAACCCCTTATCCCCGCGGGCAAGCAATACACAAAGCTATAGTACAACTTCCTTTTCCAACCAGTTCCTGACTGGCTACCCCACAATCGGTCCGCGTTGCAAATAGACTATTCGGCCCATGAAGCGTCGGAGTCGGAGTTTTGCATGACGATCTGCTTGGTTCCTGGCAGGTGGACAATGATGAGGTGAAATCGAACTTGTCACGGCCACGTTCGTCCGATTAAGTTATCGGTTGATTCCAAAATTGATGCCATCCCGCAAATGCAAAAACTTGTGATGGAAGATGGAGCCACTCTGGGATTTCAGGCCGAAGACAGCACGTGGAGCTCGAAATACATATAGTACTCTCTTCAACCCCATTTACAATGTTTTTTGACATCATTTTCAGCCTTTACTGTCCAGTCGCAGTAGTGCCAAAGTGTGCAATAGTCTCAAACTCATCTCTCCGACTGCTTCAACATGCTTTCATCTGCGGTCAAGATTGCAACCACCGTGGCGGTGTTCGCTGCCATTACAGGCGCACGACCGTCAATCCGTCAGACGTCCTCTGTTGATGCATTCATAGACACTGAACGGCCCATTGCTCTTCAGGGTATATTAGACAATATTGGAGCGGATGGTGCCAAGGTTGCGGGCGCATCAGCTGGAATCGTCGTTGCAAGTCCATCGACGGTGAATCCAGACTGTGAGATGCCACTTATAACGACATTTCTGACGGGCAACTAACATTGTATGATAGACTTTTATACCTGGACTCGAGACTCGGCACTGACACTCAAGACGCTAATCGACGAATTCATCTTCAGTGGTGACACGACTCTTCAAACCGTGATTGACAATTACGTCAAGGCGCAGGCTTTCCTGCAGACTGTTGATAACCCGTCTGGCAGTTTGTCCGATGGGTCGGGTCTTGCCGAACCCAAGTTCTACAGCAATGAGACCGATTTTACCGATGCTTGGGGGAGACCTCAGCGCGACGGTCCGGCACTTCGTGCTATTGCGTTAATTACCTATAGTAACTGGCTTGTCGATAATGGTCAACAGGATACAGCCACGAGTGATGTATGGCCCATCATTTCCAATGATTTGTCCTATGTTGGACAGTACTGGTAAGCCATGTACTACGATTCTGTCATGGCAATGATTGACAAACTAATTGCTCCTTCAGGAACCAGACAACGTTTGATCTATGGGAGGAGGTTCAGGGATCAAGCTTCTTCACGACGCAAAACCAGTACCGCTCTCTGATCGAGGGCAGCGCTCTAGCCACAACACTGGGCGTCACCTGTACCGGCTGCGACCAGGCGCCCCAGATCCTCTGCTTCCTCCAGAGCTACTGGAACGGCGAGTTCCTGACCGCCAACATCAACGTCAACAATGGCCGTGGCGGCCACGACGCCAACACCTTCCTCGGCTCCATTGCCATCTTTGACGTGGACGCCTCGTGCTCGGGCTCCACGTTTCAGCCCTGCAGCAGCAAGTCCCTGGCTAGCTTCAAGGCCTATATTGACTCATTCTCGGGGGTCTACCCCATCAATGACGGTATTGCCGCGGGGACGGGTATCGCTGTCGGGCGGTACCCTGAGGATACGTATCAAGGTGGCAACCCTTGGTAAGTTGAGCGAAAATCAAAGAATATCTCTACAGTTTGACTTGCTTGCTTAAAGACTAATACGCAACCCGCCAAAAAGGTACTTGATCACTGCAGGTGCGGCAGAATTCCTCTACGACGCCGTAGCACAGTGGACAGCCCAGCAGTCGCTAACCATTGACGACACCTCCCTATCCTTTTTCACCACCATCTACCCCTCGGCAACGACGGGCACCTACGCCGCCTCGGACGCGACATTTACCGACATCTTGTCCGCCGTGACGGCCTACGCCGACTCGTTCGTGGCCGTGGTGCAGCAGTACACCCCCTCCGACGGCGCTCTGGCCGAACAGTTTGCCCGCGACCAGCCCGGCAGCCCGCTCTCGGCCGCGGATTTGACTTGGAGCTACGCGGCGTTTGTCACCATGGCTCAGCGCCGCGCGGGACAGTATCCGGCCGGCTGGGAGGGTGCAAGCCCCGCAGCAGTCCCGGATACATGTGCTTCATCTTCCACGACGGGAACTTATGCGCCGGCTCCGATTGCGTCTGCTGTCGTGTGAAGGGCGTGGGGAATGAGATGCCGAAGAACGTTGAAGGTGTGCTGTGTTTACTCAGTTCTGATTGTGTCAATTTCAGTACTTTGTTGTCCTTCCATATGAGTGTCTGCATTTGTGATAGAGCAGTTTCAAAATTGAATGATGTTCCGGCGTGCAAACATAACATAAAGATAGTCAAATTCATTCCAGAGTGCCACTTCGAGCAGGTGATGGCCAAACTTTCACATCGCGTTAATCCTCTTGACGGATGATATGCGTCGCTCCTCGCGACTTGAGACGATCTCGACGCATCATGTGTTCTTATCGGCAACGTCGGGCTTTCGGCTACCCGTCCGTATCTGAGCTCTTGCTGGTCTAGTGTGCGAGCTGGTCAGAGGCGGCCGACTTGTCAATCAAACATGCCGGGGTAATAGAATTGCGTCTGACACGTCGACCAATGAATGATCCTATGCTTCTACTCTGTTGCTTTTAACTCAAAAAATGTCCGTGTGTACTCCGGGGTATGGGAAATCACAAGGGAATAAATTTAGAAGCATACCCAAGTAGCTGGTAGTTCATTGGGAAGAGCTTCTCAACAAAGACAGAAAAGTACTACATATGGAAGAAGGGGTCATCCAGTTGGCAATGATCCACAGCTTCTATTCAGACGACGATCTTCGGCCGCATAATGGTAGATCGGTACTCAATGTGTTAAACAGAACCACTACAGGGGGCTTACAGGGTGGGCCAAGTTGGGTCTTGGCGTCCATGAAGACTGAACCCATTTATATTGAAGGTTCACGATGTGTAACACCTTGTTAGCTATAAGGTTATTCGGGTCGCACAAGCTTCATGACTTGCATAGATTCTTCTCGTCTCTCTTATTATTTGCCATGAAATGGTGCTATAAGCCCCTTATTAGAAGTGACCTTGTTCATAACCGCCGAAGGATGCGTTGAGGCATAGTTCTCCTTGTACGCTATAGCCCAAGGCGGCGCTAGCGGGTGTGTCAGCCATAGTGTTGAACTAGAAAACTAAAAATAGTGTCAATTATAGATCTGACGCCCAGCTTTACCATTAGCCCATTGGTTAACTTCGGTTACGCACGATTAGCAAGGAACCCTTTAGACGGAAAAGGGGAGATTAGGTAGATAGCTGGAATGCTTAGCTGCCCTGGACCTTGTACAGTTCTGTTCTTTATATGGGAATGTTCAATGTTATGCGAGCAAAAAGATCAGATGGTTCCTTGCCCTTCCTCCCAAGCCTCAATGGGAGAAGTGAAATAGTGAAAAGGCTCGGGACCGAAATTGGCGGTGACTGGGCAGAACAATCAGAACACCCATGTCAACGAGTCAACGACAGATTGAGGCTCAAAGGTCCCTGATTGATCCTTCTTACTCTGACCCAAGCTGGCGGAGACGGTAGGAAGTTTCTTTTTCTCTATATCTTGTGCGACCATACGATGGTATGCAAGAGAAAGGTTGTCTCTGAGTGGAACATTCCCTCTTTGAACCAACAGCTTTCTTTCCGTGATCCAGTAACAACCCAAAACAGCAGCGTAGCCTCATTCACCTTTTCAAGAAACCATTCAGAACATGGCTGAATTAATTTGTTTCATGGAAGGAGAGAACTGAGCCACCCATGTTTGGATTTTTTGGTCAGTGGGCAGAACCATGACAAAGTGGGTGAGCAATGGCACCAAGTGGTCCCCCTAGCGAATCCTACGGGCCATAGCACCAGGTCAGGACTTTAGCACAGCCCAACGCACTAGGCTAGGGAATGAGGAGAGACAGAGCACATGGAAGCAAACAAACGGTCTCTGCATGGAGCAAAGACAGAGGAAAAGATCATATATCTCATGAAGTTGCTGTTTAAAGTTCTTGCTCGCCCCTTGTATCATTTATGCATTCTGCTTCTGACCTTTGTTCGCGTGTCTTGCGGTGGGAGTTTCATCGCATACCTCCCTAACATTGTATTATATCATTGCGAAACAAACAACTATAACCAGCACGACAACTTGCACATATACATTATCAACAAGCGGCACGATCTTGCTTCATACTCTCACCAAAAAAAAAAAAAAAAAAAAAAAATAGCCACAATGGTCTTCAGTACACCGAACAGCGAAGGCTTCTGGCGTAAACGTCAACTTGTACCATATTGGATAATACAAGGATTATGTTGTGGTGTATTGGGCGTTATTGCATGCTTGATGATTGGTTCCAGCACCGTGTTCCTGGTAGTAGGCCGAGGAGATGAGGATGTGAGCTGGTTTGGATATCCAGTCAATGATTTAGCAAGAGTTGCTGTGTAAGTGCCAACTCCACAGTTTGTTGAATATGCGCCCGATATGTCATGGACCGGTTTAGCTAACACGGGACTCAACAGTGCAATCGGAACGGTATTACTCGTCTTCTGCATCCTCACATTAGCGCTCTGCGCAACCGAAGCTATATTATACAAAGCCAGCCGACTCAGACCAGCACTTCTACTGGCCTTTGCCTGCATCAAGACGACCATCTGGCTGGTCTTCTTCTTTTTCGTCGTCGTCTCGGCGGCACACGGCGCCCCGAGCCCGCTCAACCTGATAATCGCCATTATGCTCGCCGTGACGAGTGTAGGACAGCTCGTTTTAGGTGCCATTTATACCCACAAACTACAAAAGTCGATACACGACCGGGGAAGATATGCCGATCTCGAGAGCGAGGGCAGCGGCAAGGCGGCACCGAACATGGCCACCCTCCCGCGCTCCAATACCTGGCGCAAGTCGATCCCGGCCGTTACCGTCACGTCGCGGCAGTGGTCGCCGAGAAGCAGTATAGAAGAGGAGGAGGACATCACCGACTACGAGAGCTACCGCAACTCGCTGCTGCAGGCCGAGAACCTGCGGACCGGAGGCGCCCACGAGCTCGCGGTACCGGAGAGCAGTCCTCTTACTAGCACTGCCGTCAAGGCCGAGACGCGGACCATTGCCTCGTCCGACTACGAGGCCTCCATATTGAGCGGCGTCGTGAGCCCGCCCACCAGCCCTGGCCTGGCCACGACGCTGTCGCCGCCGCCGATTCAAAAGAGCTACTCGCCCGCTAGCAACACGTACGAGTTTGACCAGGCGGACTTGGCCATTACTGGGTTTTATGGGTCTGGGTATGAAGGGGATACAAGAAGATTTTAAAGCCATAAAAAGGCAAATTATAAAATAAAAAGGCGTCGTTTTCCATCTCATGTCATGATGAGTCAATTGCTTGGGTTTGGTGTTTTGACCTCGTGTCTGTCTTTCCGGGTCCTGCATTGCATTGCATAAGCCACGTGCAATACTTGGATCCAGCCCTTTTGAATGTATGTGATGCATCGCATCCACTTTCTGCGGCAAGATACATTGATGAGCCTCGATACGCAGTGAGTTTGCCTTTGAGCCCAGCTCGTCCACGTCTTTGACATGTTGGACGCCGGGACATAAGTGGAGTGAGGCCGGAGCGACCCGGACCATACTCGGGACCCGCATCTTGCTGCAGCAAAAGAGTTACATCGCAAGCCACACATTTGTGTTTTGTGTTGCATGCATAAACTCAATTGTCAAAATAAGTCTTGTCTCATGTTTCGAACTGCTTGCCAAACCTTGGAGTTCACCTCCAATTCGCAGTCTCCAAGCAATTTCGCGTAAAGACGGTACCTACGTCATTCGTCCTTTTTACGTCATTATTACCGTGGACGGCAGCGCGGGGACTTGGAGAGCTACATAAACAACCACAGCTGCATTCCCATCGTTTACATGTCCACTGTAGCCAATCAGTATAATCAATTGACTTTAGAAAGCCATTACTTTCGATACGTGACATTTGGCACAACTCCCCTCCATTCACTGGTATACCCGAGGAGACTCAATGACGGGATCAGGGGCCGAGCAAGACCGCTTCGGCGGCTGGTTCGGAGGCAACAAGGCCGATCAGATAAAGGATGCAGCGCAGCAGCATCTACCTAAGGGATCGGGTGCCGAACAAGACAGATTTGGCGGCTGGTTCGGCGGCGACAAGGTCGACCAGGTAAAAGACGCCGCGCAACAGCACATGCCCCGGGCGTCGGGCGCTGAACAGGACCGGCTCGGCGGCTGGTTCGGCGGAGACAAGGCCGACAGGATCCAGTCGGCGGTACGCGAGCACATGCCCAGGACCTCGGGCGCGGAGCAGGATCGCTACGGCGGGCATTTCGGCGGTGCTCAGGCCCGGGAGGCCAAGGAATATATACAGCAACATATGCCACAAACCTCTGGTGCCGAGCAAGACAGATATGCCCACTGGTGGGGCGAGGGCCAGGCGGACAAGCTCAAGGACGCCGTCAAGGAGCATATGCCCAAGACTTCTGGTGCCGAGCAGGATCGGTATGGTGGTTGGTTTGGAAGCGGACAGGCCGACCAAGCCAAGGAAGCCTTTCAAAGAAACATGCCCAAGACGTCTGGCGCTGAGCAAGACCGATATGGAGGGTGGTTTGGCGGAGACAAACTGCCGTCGCGGGCAGAAGTAGAGAAGCATCTGCCAACGGGCTCGGGTGCGGAACAGGATCGCTTCGGGGGCTGGTTTGGAGGTCACAAAGGTCCATCAGCTCAATCAATTCGCGACAAGCTACCAAATGTCTCTGGCGCTGAGCAGGATCGATACGGATCTCACTTCCGCGTCGGTAATGGTCACTATCTTGGTACTACCACTGTCGGTCTTCTTCAGGCTACTGTTCTTCCATCGTTTGGTCTTCACACTGGATTGGGAGCCATCGCTTACGGAATTGGACGTTACACGGACAGGGCTGAAGCCAAAGACTGGCTCTGGCCTAGCGGTCAAGTTGCAAATGCTTGGTGGTCTGCGATCGGAGTTCCTGTGGTTTACGGCGGCTTGTCCATTTCGTCCGCTTGGGCCGCTTTGAGCTATGATCAGAAGCTCTTGCTCACTGGTGTCAGCGCGTGGGGCCTGCGTCTCTTTTATCGCATAGCCTCGCGCAGCTTGCGGCGTGGCGAGGATGACGCCCGTTACGTGACGGTCAAGAGGGAGGACCCTGGCTTCTGGAACAAGGCCATCTATACCATGTTTCTGCCTGAGGTTATCGTGCAGACCTTGATTTCGCTACCTTTTGTTCTTCCATTCCGTGCCCCCGTGTCCAGCTCTCGGTCATCCTTGAGCCTTGGTCCTCCAGCTCTTTCTCACAGTCTGGCTGTATTCCTTTTCACGATTGGATACTCTGCAGAGATCCTCGCAGACTGGCAGCTCGAGTCTCATGTTCAAGACATGAATAACACAACGTTGAACCGTTCTGGTGTATGGAGCGTTGTTCGCCACCCCAAGTAAGCATATCCTTGGCCTTCTTTCTCTTTGAAGCGTGAGACTAATGATTCCACAGCTACCTCGGTGATGCTCTTTGTCACTTTTCCTTCTCGGTCCTTGCGGCTAGTGCTGGACTCCTTCACCCGCTTGCTGCTCTCGGTCCGTTGGTCAACTATGCCTTTTTGCGTAATATAGGCGGTGATAGGCAGAACGAAGAGTACCAAGAGGCTCGCTACGCTAAAGAGAACCCGGCCAAATATCAACAGTTGCAAGAGTATAAGCGCACCAAGAACAGCTTCTGGCCCCGTGTGGAGGAATTCGGGAACAAGTGGCTCTGGGCCGTCGTCGGTGCTGGCGCCGCGGGTGTGGTGCTCGAGCAGTCATTTGTCAACTTTCTCGGCCGGTGAAGCCTACAAAGTCAAAATCAGGCCATCTAATTCGGCCATTGGTGTACAGTCTTGCCTGTAGTAGTTAGTGCTCACTCGATTGGTGGCATGTGAAAATGGTAATTAATATCATAAAATAGACTCTAGCCTAATCGAAATTTGACAGCTGAAATTAGCTGGAAGATCATATTTGAATCTCAGCCCTACCAGCAAGTCATCTCGGTGCTTTCGTGTGATTTCAACTTCGATCTTCCTATTGCTCGTGGCTGAGTCGTTGACAAGTCGCGTCCTCCTAATTGCGTCTTACGAATACTTCGAACCAATCATAATGGTCTGGTACGATGGTGCATGGCTGCGAGAGAATGTTGCTCGAGATATTAGACTTGACAATCAACTATCTGTCAAGAGATGCGCGGGTCAATACGTCCATCATCTTTCTAGCACGACAGGGCTGACAGCAGTGATAATGCAAATGCCGAGATGTGCACGTCTGACTACCACGTGGATGATGGACTGTCAAGCTAGGTCAATGACGGTTTGGATTCGTTGTTAGAGTTTGGGCGAGCCTGAAGAACATGGCATCTGTGTTGAAGATCAGGGGCCCCATCACGAGTTTGGTGGACCGGGTATTGAGGACCCAACAACAAAAAAGGGTACACATGACACGGACTGGTCAGTGCAGAAGAACCCTCGCCGGCGCAAAAAGATTGCGGAGGAGTCGATAGTTGATGCGGCAGATTATTGTACTTTTACGCCATCTGACTCAAATATATGCCTGAACCCCCCTTGTTGCTTCTTGGGGATGAAATCAATAGTGAGTCAACAATCACAGCAGTTGCGAGGAGATCCAATAAACGATACAAGTGCAATAGTATACATGGTAGAATGTCGGAATTGTAGCAAGTCGGATTTACACCATTGATACCTGGCAAATCCATTTCCCCCATCTTGCGAAAGTGGAATGAAAGCCCATTTCTCCATTCTCGTCCCCCCATGTTTCCCATGGTGTCGGAACCGTTTCCGCGTCTACCCCATGTTCAATGGCGGGCACAATAGCGCCGCATTCCGCGGAGCTGCTCGTGGTCTTGTCTTGTCCTCGCATACAATTGATTCGGACATGTTTCGCACGAGAGAAGCTATAGAGAATTGCATCGCCTATGTCAAGAGTCTCAATATCAATTCAGGCATTCATTGCAAATGGCCAATCTTGTGTGATTGTGATGGAAATCATCGTCTTGCTACTTTTCCATTGTGCCCTCAGTGGACCACTGGTTGAACCCGTAGCGCATCTGTTGGGCTGCCCGCTAGAAAACTCCCCTGCCAGACCTAGTCAGGCAGCGTCAAGGGCTGGCTCCGGAGAATTCTGTTCTTTTAAGATTCATCAACCCTCCCAACCGTTCAAACTCTACGAGATTGTGACAGTCTTGACAGGTTATAGCCACAGGGCGCTAATCCGTGATGGTCGCACTCTTAGTTCAAACGGCCTCGCAGATTTAATATACTATAACGGCCCTATGATCAGCCTGGCAGGGCTTGGGGTGTTATACTACTGTATGTACTCGTATTCGCGGGCGCCGGGCCGCGTCCAAAAGGGCCAGCCAAAAAAGTTTCGAGGAAGCTGAGCTGCATTGGTTTTGTGGAACTGCCGCACGCTGGGAATTCTGGAATGGCCCGTTGCCCGTTATGCCAAGACCAGATATATTAAGCCCGCTGTAGATTGTGTGTGACAAGGACACCCACCTCCAAAAACCATCGCCAATTGAACGCGACGCGTCTGTTGCTATTGGGATCTTCATGTATTCCATCTCAAAGATCTGCCTTTTTTCGTCTGCAACGGTCGCATATTATTTACAATCTGGGGGTGATTGATTGATGCTGTAATTCCTGACCAAAGGCCCTCAGACCTCTTATTTCGACACCGAGATCCGAGTCGCTCTCCTGTCATTGGCCCCTGGTCCATTCATTGATGATCCGCTGCGGGGTTCAACGAACCATGCGAGCAATGGGGGATCCCTTTCAAGACGGGCTTGGGCGCACTGCCCATGCTCCCATGCTCTTTCGCTGGGGTGTTCCCAGACCATCCAATTCCCCCCCTTGACTGGACAAGGTCAAAAAAAAAAAGTTAGGAGGGAGAAAAAAAAAAAGTCCAGTCGCAAGGAGACCAAGTACGAAAAAAAAAGGGATACATACTATCCTTCAACCATCTGCCGGAACGCGACGACCCGCGGAAGCGAAGCGAGTGGACGAACAGACTGGAAATAATAGAGACGAGACTTCTTTATCTGATCTCGAAGGTTGTTCGCTGCAAGTCCTTCTCCACTTCCAGAAAAGGCGCCCCAAATTCATCCAACGGCTTTTTTCTCCCCCCCCCATCCCCAGAGACAGAGCCAGAGCCAGAGAAACGGCGAAAAACAGCCTCAATTCAATCCAAGCCCGGTACATCTTATTTTAGCACGTGAGACGGGATCGCGAACTCTCACCTCACAACCCGTCAACTATCAGCAGTAGCAGAGCACTCAGCCAGCCACAGCCACAGCCAACCAGCCAGCTAAGGGGCCAGGGAGGACAAAAAGATAAAAAAAATCTCACAGACAACATGAGCCAACAACAGCGGTGGAACGCAAGTCACTATAATGTCGTAGTACTTGGCGATGGCGGTAAGCGGCAACTTCCTCGCCATCCGTCCCTTCTTGATCCATCATCAGAGTCTCTGGCCAATCGGTCGGAATTTCACCGCCTTGTATTTCCCGTCTATCCTGCTTCTCGATAGAAGGGGACATGATATTCACGAAAGACGAGAGAAAAACGCCCCAATCCCTGTTTCTGCCTACTTACCTACGGCTCCTCTGCGCCGAAACGTTTCTTGAATATGTAGCAATTATACTGACATTTGCTGTTTGCGGGTGAAAAGGTGTCGGCAAGACATGTCTTACAAGCAGGCTATGCTTCCAGTCATTTATCGAAGTGGTGAGCTTAAATCCATTGCCCTCTTAAACTTATTCCTCTTGACGTTGTGTCTGCCCCTTAAAACGGACAACCCGTTGAACCTACCATGTTCTGCACGGACTGGGAGGGGCACAAGCGAAGGGAAATCCAATAAAAAAGAGATAAGAAAAGGTTCAAAGTTCAAAAAAATGTGAGGCTGACTGAACCCACTATTCGTTGGGACGAATGAAAAGTATGATCCCACGCTCGAGGACAGCTACCGCAAGCAGTGCCACGTGGACGACCGGACGTGCATACTCGAGGTGCTGGACACGGCCGGGCAGGAGGAGTACACGGCGCTGCGGGAGCAGTGGATCCGCGACGGCGACGCCTACCTGCTGGTGTACAGCATCGCGTCGCGGGCTTCGTTTGAGGGGATCCGCAAGTTCTACCGGCAGATGCTGCAGGTGAAGCGCTTCCCGCCCGACATTGCCCTGCCCGTCATCCTCGTGGCCAACAAGTGCGACCTCCCCTCGAACCGCGCCGTCTCGGCCCAGGAGGGCGCCGACCTCGCCAAGGAGCTGCGCATGGGCTTTGTCGAGACCTCGGCCAAGGACGGCACCAACGTCGAGCGCGCCTTCTTCGACGCCGTCCGCCGCTTCTGGAAGCACCAGGAGGAGGAGTCCAAGGGGTTCGACGCCGACGGCGGCCGCAAGAGCTCGCGGTCCACCCACTCGAGTCAGGGCACCAAGTGGAAGGGCCGCCTGACCCGTCTCTTTGGGTCCAAGCACGGGGATCGGAATGCAGGTAATGCCAACGCGACGGGCTGAGAAAGGAAAAGAGGAAGAGCTGTATTTTTCATTTGTCAAGGTGAGGGGGTGAGAAGAAGGGAAGAAGACAGTGGGAGTCGTACCCAAAGAGAATTTTAGCGAACCAGCGAGCAAGCGAACAAGCGAACGGGGAAAGACAAGATATCCTCAAAAGAGATAATTGTTACTCCGTGTTGGAAAGAAACCAGGAGGAAGACTACTAGAGCCAATGGCATAATTTTAACTATATCCTTTCTTTTGTAGTACATAAAAACACGGAAAATATTGAAATAAACAAAAGCATCATCCACGGAGGCAGTGAGAAGATAAGAAACATAGACGGTCTAAGCAAGTTCATGTTTCAACGACAGCCGGCCGCAGTACTCTCTTATAGTCAGGTCTGCCCGTTGATTATAGTCGGGATGGCAACAAACGGTTGTCGCACAAGGCTGATTATATGACCAGTGAGCAAGTAAAGATAATCGGGTCCCCCATTGCTCAGCCCCCATCGTCGAACTAGCCACAGCCGCCATGCATACTATAGAGATTGCCTTCTGACAAGCCTGCATGGATCGACAGGCCCTAGCTGCCAAGCTGCATATGATAGATAAACATGCTCAACGGGTCGTGGAATGGACATGGCCTATGAATTACAGAGAGGTGCAAGCCTCCACCAACAACACTATACTCGGGCTGTATTTTAACATCTCCTCGCCAGGATGTTGCCGATTTGCGGGCATATATCGTATTTGGCACACGCCAGAGTTGAGACAAGGCATGAGCAAGTATTCATGTGAGAACCAATGGATATGGGCCACCAGAGCCTGTACTCTGTACCTGCCATCTGTTCGTCTTGAGATAATGCTATGATCGGGCCCTTCACTCTGATCCGCAGCCTGCCAGTGTCTGCCTCCACAACACAGATTGAAAGCATGATGATGTGTAAATCGCATGAAGCGACTGTCATTTGCATATATCGTATTTCTCTTTGTTACATTTATATCATATGTCATCTCGTGTGTGGTTGATGCTTGAACCCCTTGCAGATTCGCCCGGCAGTGGTTGGTAGCGACGTCATGCATCAGAGTGGAGAGGCCGTCAACCGCTAATGGCGGGACCTATACAAAAGCTGCATTATCGCAAGACTATACGATTGAATACGATATTTGTGTCTCTTTCTCTCATGGTTGTTCTGTAAAAATTGTTCACTAAATGTTTAGGTTAGAGTATCTGGGGGCACGTCAAGATCGCTTTCGGTACAGCGCAGCGCAAATCGTGGGGTCTTTTGATTAAACACCTGCCGATTCGGAATGGCGGAACCTCGTGTTGAGAGTTCGCTTAATCGCGCCGGCAAGGGTTGGGCCATTGGTACGAGCCTGAGATATAGACCCCCCAGCATTTGAGGATAACTTCTTTGCCATATTTCCGAGCAAATCCATGCGTTGATCATGCCAAATTCTTGCTCGCAACCCATTGAATACGATATCTGCAATTACACGGATTGGGCTACTAATGTATGTAGGCCTATAAGTATATGATCATGGACGAGACCTTGGCGATTTCAAAGGCTGTTGTTGTATCTCCATCCAAGAACCGGTGAGAGGTGTCAAATACACAATCGCAAAATGAAGTCGCATCACCTCCTCTCAGCAACCGCCGCCGCTTCTTCGGCGGTTGCGCAGACGGTGCCGACGGTGCACATTCCTCTCAACCTCTACTTTGGCGGCAACCACAAGGTCTCGACCAACGTCTACAACCCGTCCACCAACACCACCATTGAGGTCGTGTATGACCAGGGCAGCGAGAACTTTTTCCTCTTTGGACCAAACTCCATCGACAACTGGGGCTCGTCGGCGCTCGGCGGACAAGGGCCTTGCAACGCCAGCGTGCCCTCGGGATGGTACTTTGACTACCCGGCCTCGGACACGGCGACGGCTCCCGCCAACCACAGCGCGTTCTACGCCTACGGCGGCCTCGACAAGATCTACACGGGCTCCGTGACGGTGAACGACACCTTTGGCTTCAGCAACGTGGCCGCGCCGATAACGCCGCCGTCGACGACGTCCGCGTCCAGATTGTCGATTTCCTGGTGCAGAGGATCAGCGACCCGACATGCAGCGCCACGCCGCTGTACGACCTCGGCATCCTCGGCGTCTCGCCGTACTACAACAACGCCTCGTCGCGCGTCACCGCGGGCCCCCACGTGCGCCAGGACCTGCTTGAGCGCGGCGTCATCGGCGCCGCCGTGCAGAGCATGTGGTTTGACGAGGCGCCCGAGGACGTGTACGGCACGTACACGGGCGGCGGTCTCTTTGGCGGCATTGACACGTCCAAGTACGAGGGAGACCTTGTCGCCGTCGAGACGATCATACCCGCCGGCAACGTCGGCTACTTCACGGGCGTGCCCGTCGTCACCATCAACAACGTGACGTACTCCCAGCCCGATGGCGTGACTTACTGCCAGCTCGACTCGGGCACCCACGACGATACCATCCCCATTGCCTACCAGGAGGACGACCTCTTTTACAACACTAGCGGCATCGTCATCAGCCCCCGGGGCTACACGGCCTGGCCCGGCGAGTGCGACACCATTCCCGCCAACGCCACCGTCGGTCTGACTTTCCCCGGTGCCGTGAACGGCACGTCGGTTACTATTGATGTGCCCATCAAGTCCTATGTTCGCGTGGACTATAGCCAGTATGATCCTGGATACTGTATCCTCAGCGTCAGCACGAGCGGATGTCTGCTGGGCGCGCCGTTTGCTACTGCCTCCTTCTTTGCTGCCGACGATGAGGCTGGCGTGATTGCTTTGGCCAAGGGTGGTGTGTCGAAGCCGGGTGACGGTGTTGATGAGTCGGCGGTTGTGGCAAGAATACCATAGGTTTTGAGCGAGAAGCACTTGAAATATACACTTTGTTCATATTACATTTATTGTCGTCTGTTCCCTGTGCTTGGCGGAAACCGCTCACTTGGTCGACTCTTTCCATATGTATCTGCGTCTCAATGCGGCCCAGCCAGTTGAGGTGTTCAACCACTTATGTCTGCATGCTCAGATTGATACTCGACTCTTGAAGATATGTAATCATGTGTATCATTCAATCGTCTTCCGAATCGTCTTCCAGCTCGGACTTGAAGATATCTCGATATAAAACCTCCCCTCTATAGGTGACGAAAAATTCTCTATCGGTATCATCCCACGCCCCTGGAACGTGCTGAACAGGATTATCTATCAGCCGCCAAAAATCGCCGGAAAATCTTTCTACCACGCGATCCAGGTGGAAGACCCAATCACTCGGGTTCGGTCCCAAAGAAAAGCCTGTCCAGACCCATACCTCATGATAACCTAGTAACCGTCGTCTATTGTCTTTTCTGAAGATCATGCCGTGTTCATGTTGCCCATAACTCTCTAGATCAATGCTGCAGTCTTGGAGAATTTGCAACCACTTCATGACTTCTGTATGCAGATGCCTTTCGAACGATCGCTTTCGAGATTTGAATTCTGCGTAGAAAAAGGTGTATACAGCGCTGAAGATACACACCATGAGTGGGTTTCCATAACTCATTTGATGTTGGTTTTCGAAAATGTCGTAATGAATGTAGTCTTCTTGCACGAGGCTGACATCACCTATGGTGAGAACCAATTCGTGCATCAGCTCGTTCCACGTAGATTGATTGTACCAAGGTATGAATCGGCTTTGGACGAAGGAACGCACAGCAAGGCCCAACAGATTGATATGCGACTCTGCAAGCTCTACTGCGTCATTTCTCGTGATGCTTTCATTCCCGCGCACAATTTTTCGAAACGACTTGGGATCAACGATGTCGTAGATGAGCCAGGTATAGACTCGCTCTGTGAGAGTTATTCCGTAAAAATTCGGCTGAATTGTTGGCTGGAATGCTGAGAACCTTGGGAAGTCGGTGAATCTAACTGTTGCGGTGGGTTTTGTCAAGGCAAGTTTGTCAAAGTCGTCAGCAGCTTTGCTCGATTGCCAATAAGTAGATAAAGATGGCAAATAGGGTTCCCAATTCGGATATAAGAGAAAAATCTCGAGTGTGCTAAAGTAATGAGGAGTTGTTGTTTCAGCCATGTCAAGACCACACTTATGAAGGAATGTCGCAAGTTCGTACGCTGACTGATAGTTGTCGTCATCCCACCAGTCCTGTGAATTTACCGCCCACTGTTGCACTTTTGTCAGCGATTTTATGAATAAACAATGCGTTGCGAAGGCATACGAATAGTAGCGAACAATCCTCGACGTCACGGTCGTGGATGGAAGCCAAATTGTTTGTGAACAGATACTTGATTCTGTCAAGATCGCCAAGTCGGGCGCACCGAATGACCTCTGAGTTATATGGCACAATGTTGTACGTTCTGATATGATGATGCCAGCCAGATATAGATCTGGAGACTTGTATCTCCCAAGATTTGCCGGACAGCCATTGTGCCAGTTCGAAGCGGAAACGGAGGTCTGCAACAATATCATAGGTTAGAACTCTCGAAGCTTTCCCTAGAGTTCTAAGATGAGCTTACTTTTTCGTATAAAGCCATCCTCGTAGTCTTTCGTTTCACTGCTGTACCACGCGTATGATGCAAAGGGGCCAAGACTCTGCCTGGCAGTGTCCCAGGATTGCATCCATGAAGCCTGCTGCCTGAAGATTGCTGGTGACTTTGCGTCTGCATCAGAAATTTCATCAGCTCTTGATGAGTTGATCTCTCTCATTTCAGGACCCGATTCGCTTTGGGCAGTGGATGACTCGATTGCCATGATTTTGACCTGTGATCGGCTCTCAAGGTGCGTTGGCAATGCGATGAGATGCTGTAGCATGGCTCCATTCAAAGACCTAAGAAGTACAATGACATCAGTCATTCTTCAAGCTTGCTGGAAAATAAAAATTGCTTTCATGCCTGCTTACGTCTGATAACAGCTTTGAGCAAGTTGAAGCAGTTGCACAACATCACTCAAGCGGCCCTGACACTGGTTTAGATCGTCCTTCCCAAGCGCGACCTTAAGCTTGGCTTTGGCTCTCTTCAATCTTTTCTGCGAATTCACGTGATTCGTCAGCTTGGTGACGAGATCCTCAAGAGTTCCCATGGCCTCGCGGCATCGCATCATGCTCAGCTCCATGCCCTGGCTGCTGAAAGGCCGCAACGTCGCATCTCGGGTGTTGCTCTGGTGCATCACTTCCATTTCTCCCATGATTACCGCGAGCAGTTCGAGCTGCTGCATCAACGATTTGATCGTGTCTGGAACATTGTTGACCTCGTTCCAAAGGCGCCTCAATTTGATGATGCCTGAACCAATCTGGCCGGCCGCATCGACCACGGCGATGCCGCTCGCCACTACGCCGAGCACCTCTGCCATGGCCTGCTGCGAGTTCTTGAACTTATCCAGATGACAATCTTCTGGAATTTGCTGTTGTACTGGTCAAAAGACAGGATCGGGGCCGTCCTGACCTTGAAGACGAGGTCATTTGACGTGAGCACGCCCTTAGAGCCTTGCTGTGCCCCGCGCGCACTGCCCCAACCGCCATGTGTCTTCTCTTCCTCCCATTGGTGTAATTCTCCGGCGTCTACAGATTATTACAGATGTGGCATGTCCGTAGTGGAGGGTAGACAGCTGTTCATAGCCACAGCTTATATTTGCCGTAGAGTCTAGACCATAGCCTTTCAATCCTGGTCATCTCACTCACCTGTTTGGATTCCATCGCAAATAGTCTGAAACCTCAACATAAACAGAAGGGAGAAGTATCAGAACAATTCTGATATATTGTGCAAGCATCGTAGCTAGAGAACACTACCGCTACAATATAGAGCTAGAGTTTGCTTGGTCAATAACTATAATTTATTGTGGTGCGCCATGATCTGCCTAAGGTTACGATATAGGCCATACGTCCTTGTTACAGCTCCCTTCAAGCTACGCGCGGGGTATCAGTTAGGTCCTGTAAGTAAAAAGGGCTCCTCCGGCAATCAAGGACATCTTGACAATTTTGGGCATAGCGCTACATCACCAAAAGTCAGGGTAAGTAAAGACAGTCTTCTTTGCTTGTTCAAACATCGAAGGAATAAAGAAGAGGAGGAGTCAAGTTCGCATTGCTCAATCCCAGTCACATTCACTTTGGAGAAACAATTTGCTGGCATCCCGAGATCATAACCATCCACAAAGTGATCGTATTTTCACATAGTGCAAGAAAGAGCCAGGCTTTCACCATATTAGATAAGAGAATGAAACTCAATTTTGACATGTCGCAGGACAAGCCCGGCCGGGTTGTTCGCTCTTCAAATGGGGCCACGGCTCTCTTTGCCTGCCTGCCCACTACACTACTCCTCCATGACACCTGAGACATAACCGCGTCGATCAGGGGGGTGACAGCTCGTGGTCGGGTCAGGAACAGCGAACACACAAACTGTTTTGATAGCTAACGATTGGTCTAATTATAGCAACAGACAAGTCGACACTGAGGAAAACAAAGTTCAAGGCAACGTACAATTCAGAACAGGTTGGAGTAGCATGTGAGAACCATCATCTGTTAGATCAGATGAGTTTCGGCAGTAGGGCCGCAAATATTGGAGATGATCGTTTGTGATAATAAAGTTTTCCAGGATTCACCGTTTTATCTCTGCTACAGATTGCATACTCAAATGGCCATATATTAGGGTGACATTCGCCTACGTCCTACAACACTCCTTCACTGCTCTGGTATCAGCTATCATATGATAAAACGAAATACCGACTATCTTTCAATTGCGACGCCAGCCGTCTTTCCGATAAGATCTCAACAAGGCTAGGCCAGAAAAGAGATGGTATAATCGTCAATAATATCCTTCATGGAAATAGCTTCCCCCCAAATTTCGGATTGGAGTGAGTCCTGTCTTGGGTGGGCGCACGAGCATTGGGTGTCGTGCGTGGGTGTGTGGGTGGGTGTGATGCCGCACCGCTGCAGCAGGGGTATTCATGTTTGTAAATCTGAGACATTTTGAACTCCTCCTTCGCCCACGCCAGATGTTTCCAGAAGCCTGATTCTGCTCACCACTCCTGCGAGATCCGATATATGCCAGAGGCGCTATGCTCGCAAAGCTGGAGCTGCATCATGCCAAATATGTACCCTGCAGCCACGAGAGCATCCATATATGCGCGTTGCAGCTTTGATGGGGACAAGCACCCAACACCCCTTGCAAAACCCACCCACATCCATCTGTCTTCATGATGCCATACATGATGGTTCGTCTAGCTTCTCGCGTGGAGCGCTTGTCATATCTCGGCCTGGGGTTTCCCGAATAGTCCAACAAGAGGGCAACACATGGTGCGCCATTAGAGACAAGAGCCCCGGAAAGTAATGGGATCGCATCATGTGTGGCCTTCCGGCTTTCCCATCATCCGAAAGTCAGCGCTCGGTTTTGGTGATTCATTTTGTCTCTGAGAAGTAGTTCAAGCCCTGGACGGGGCAGCGCGCAAACTTGGCCCGAAGCTCTTCCAGGCCGACATGAAAGTAAGCGGTCGTATTGATAGTGGGGTTACCTGGGGTAGATGAAATCCCACGACCTGTCCTGAGAGCTTGACTGCCACAGAGCATCAATGGTCCCCAAGTCTCCTTATGCATGTCATTTATGTCAAACCGAGCGAGCAGCCATTCAAAGCTTCCCATTCGTGATGCATATGGCTGCCCCGTTGGAGCTCTTGATTGCATCATATTATACCGCCTGGTGGATCGTAGGTCATACCCCGTCCAGAATTCAGTCCAGCGCTGCCAGGTGTTTCCGCATCGGCAGGAGCCGTGTTGGTCTTGCGTAACATGAACATTGGCTTCTTGCCTTCCTTGTCCAATTGCTTGAATAGGATCAAAGGCTTCTCGTCTAGACCGAGACAGCGTTCTTGATCACCGTAGACAATGTATAATGCGTACTTGTCCCAAGGCTCGTTGATCTGATACTTCTTCAGAGCAGCCGGCAAAACCTTGTAGCAAGGATCATCCATGCTGACTCTGAATGATTTGAAGATTTCCACAGAAGCTGAGCTCGAGCCGGGGGTGTCGGGAGCAGGTGTTTGTAGACGTCGCGGGGGTGCTGGTTGTTTTGAGCCATAGTGGTCGTTTTCGGAGAAGGTTGTGCGATTCGAGGGGGTCGGTTGGTCGGAACGATATGATCTGGAGCCAAGCGTACCACCTCCCATGGTTGGCGGTGACGTGGGCGACGGCATGTTGGGAGAATAGCCAGGTGACGTGGCCGCGCCAGAACCGTTCATGGCGGCGAGATGTGACGAAGACATAACGGCCCTCTCAGCGGCACTAGCTGGGTCGAGGGTTTGTTCTACCGATGGGCGCTCATGAGTGACCTGCAGATGACTAGGCGACATATTCTTAGGTGTCGTTCCCAGAATCAGCTTCTTTGTCGAATACTGCCTCATCAAACTGGGCTGAGTTGAGGACGGTGTGGGCGCAGGCGGCGAGATGGTAGACGATTCATAAGAGTAGCCCTGGTTATCCCGGCTGTTCACGTTTGGCAGAGGCTGCTGTGCGTTCTTAGCCAGGCGCAAGGCTGGTAACATGTCCTCTCGTAACCGTCTGTAATCTTCTGTTAATCGTTGCAAGTCTTGCTCGACCAGACTCATTCGCTCATCTCGCAGGCGCAGTTGCTCGACAAGGTTCTTGATGTCCTTCAGCGTAGCTGTCGCATACTGAGCCTCGGCATCGGCAGCTAAATATCAGATAGGCGTGTAAGCGCATGTTCTCCGTGTATGACTGCAGAAATCTGGAACACGTACATAGAGGCAAGTAGTGGTCGCTCTCGACTGGGACGTCCTGTGCCTTTTTAACATCGTAGACGCTTTTTAGAATTGTCAGTCGGTGGCCGACACTAGCAATTCCCATTGATTTAAGGTCGTCATGTAGAAGAGCTATCAAGGCCTCGCCGACAATCTCGTTTTCTGCAGGGTAAAATTAGACGCTGGGCTCACCACACGTTCCACGCGGAGCCATGACCAACCTATGAAGCGATCTGAGTACTGCTGTAGTCCAATAGTAGCCACAAAGTCGGCGCACTCGTCGGCGGTCCATTCGGATATAATGGTCTCTGGTAACCTGTCGGCGCTGCTGCGGTGGCCATATGTAGTCGGAGTGTGTTCGGTCGAGGAGCGACCCTCTGAATCGGTAGGGGATATTTCGGAGTCGGTAACAAGGACCGGGGAGCCGGTGTGAAGACTTCTCTCATACTCGTCGTCGGCGTCGGATTCCGCATAGGCGGTGCCCGAGTCGAAGCTCATCATGGTGAAGTGAGGTTGAGTGCCACGCGGCTATGTCACGCAATTCGAAACCTAATCGCTGATAGACCCCCAGAGGGTTGGCTGCGTGGGCGTCGTTTTCCTGCAAACCCAGATGACACTTTACAGACCCAGATTTGTTGTTGTATATGTGGTCGATCAGTCGGTCAATCGCTTTTGGCGCGCGGGTGGTGGCTGATCGGGCTGCTGATCGGGCGTGTGCGCGGGCGGGCGGCTGGAGGAGGTAAAGAGGCAGCAAAGCTACGTTGTGAGATGAGGAGATGCCAGCCGGGCCGAGAGGAGAGGGGACCGGTTTGGAGGAGCTTGGCTGAGCTGAAGTGAGCTGAGCACCTTCGGCAGGGAGATGAGGACAAGACAAGGTGGACGTCGATCAACTTTTTTGTTTTGGCTGGCGAGAGAAACAAGAAGCGACTTTGTCGAATTGAGTGGCAGACAGACGCCGAACGCAAGACGATTGGCAAGGCAGAGCAATGAGCAACGCAAGTGTCTTGGGGATTTCTCGAATCGCGTGGGATGATTTCCTAGTCGCCAGTCGCCCGGGCCAAGAGCCAATGGCCGTGGCCCGCCCAGGCCCGTCGTGCTTGTAGCCGCTGCTGGGCCCTCTGGGTCCCCTTGTGGCCTGTGGCCCTGCTTCCATTAGCGCAGCAGCACTGACGAGCACAGTGGAATAGTACAAAGTGTCTGACGGTATTTGATGCAAGGTCACACACCACCAGCTTTTGGAAGCATTTCATGTGTGAGTATTCACTGCCAATGAATTTATGACTGTCGAACGAGCCTTTCGTGTTGAGGCTGAAGCTTATGCTTTGCGAGATCTCACCCTGAATCACGGTCAAATCAATTGAATCTCTGTCTCACTACCTCCCTTTGCTGTCCATTCACAAAATGCATAACCTAGACCCTTTGTTTGGGGATCTGTCGGTGCTCTGTAGAAGCTTCGATCAAGGCGACAAGCACAGCCACTCTCACTCTCCGTGGGCAGCACACCCAATTCCCGAATTTGGTCACGTACAACTTGAAGGAACAACAATTTGACATACTGTGTATCTGGGAACGGCGTTGCGGGTACCTACATTACTACTTGCCTTGCCCTTTCTAGGAGGCTGGAGGCAAGTGAAGTGGATTGATGATGTATCTATTCAGGTACATACCTACACCTACCTAGTAGATAATGGAGCATCTCAGTGCTGTCTGTACGTACTAGCATCGACCTGGACAATGTTGGATCGCTCAGGCTAATGTAGGCTCAGGGTTCGATCTCTCTGGGGTCCATGATTTCCATTCAGGCGTTTCTGCAGAGTTCAAACCACCACGTTAGACACTTTATTAGCCTGGCAGCCCTAGCGAACTTCAGAAGATCCAGTGGAAGCAAGAAGCCCCCGAGGCCCCTACCACCCCTGCAACGGGTGACCATCCTTGAACCGGGCACCTCAACCTGAACCTCTCGGTCCTCTCAAATCCATCCCTACAATCATGTACCGTCGACACTCTTCATGGATGGTCGTTTGAAGCTCCAGCCTTTTATGACCACTCACACTTTGCGTCCAAATCCGTTTCTGATCTCTGCATGAAAGCATAAGCCCAGTATCCCTGGTTGAGAAAGAGGGCAATGGCTGGCGGGTATTCGTTTCTTCTTTCAGAGTCGAAGCCCGATGCTATGCGCTCAATGGTGCATGGAGACCTCGCTCTCTTTGCCGGCAATCAGATGAGAGAGAAAGACACTGCGCAAGGTTACCTACTTAGCGAGAGAGCCTAGGTACGTAACCTAGGTGTAGTGCTAGACTTGGTCGGCTTCATTGGCCATCGTCCAAAGCCCGCCAGCATATCCAGCGCAGGATGTCCAGCCAGTAAGGAGAACGCATCTCTTTTGCGCCATTCCGGGGCCAAAAATGTAACCTTCTGACGATTATTTCTTTGTCTTTGTGGTCAAAAACACGCAAGTCGCCGGGCCTGTTAGCCGACTCATTCGGCCATGCGAGATTCCTGCTCCATCTAATTAATCAAGAGCACGAGCTGATGGACACTCTACGTTGCACTCAACTTGCGAAAATGGGGGCCCTCGCAGCTGCTATCGATCTTCTCACTCCACCAGGCTCCCGTTTTCGAGAAGAAATGCGACGTTATATACCGCTTATGGGATTACCATTCACCTTTACCTTCCCACAACCATTTCGTCTTACTCTTGGCAAATGCCCAATTTGGCATCAGAGGGCTTCGTGTTCTTCCAATCGACAAAAGCCATGTACGATTCGAGGACCCGATTCGAAGTCCACTGACCAAAAGGAGTATGACAAGTCCCATCCGAAGCGTATATCGTCTTCTATCGCGTCGTGCGTCGTATTACGCAGCCAATGCTACGACATAGCTCGTTCAAACCAACCTCCATCGGCGGAACAATACCGCATACCGTGATTGGACAAATGGAACTGCCCATTGCGCCTTTGCAGGCTTCTGTATACATACATACATCGGGCTGTCTTGGTGTGTACTTTTGAGATCAGTTGAAACATCATGGCCGCGTCAAACTAGTGCCGTCGGCCGGGTTTCATCTTTCACCGGCTGCCCCCGTTGCTAAAACAGCATCACTATGAGGAGCACTGGACTCTTCTAGGCTGTCGATCATTGGCACAGAATCGAGCTACAAGACTTCAATTCCCCAAGCAGTCCGCGATACCTACATCATACTTTCAAACTTGGGTAAGTCGGACACAAGTTGCCCACACTGGCCCGGCGCTAGAATCTTCTTCGTGCCATACTCAACACAAACGATTCAAGCTATCCCGTAGCCATGGAATTGTACGTACAAATCATAGACCCCGGATCGCTGGTAAGTGGGTTGTATCAACAAACCTCTTGCAAATCAAGAAGCTATGATGTTCGTTCGGGATTTGGAAGTGGAGCTGAAAGAAACATACTCTGTACGCGTGCAATAAGAATATCGCCTATGAGGTCAGCAATCCCTATGATGCATTCTGTTACTCATCAAAGGCCCCCATGAACCAATTGTTTCAAGATCAAGGTAAAAATTGGCATGCCAATAGTAAAGATAATATGTCGGATACGATGCAATGCCGTATTCCAAGGATCCATATATGTGCCGATGGACGCTGCTTTTTCTCGAACAATGACAAAGAAGGCCCCCTCGAACATCCCCCCCAGTACAAGAAAGCTCTACTCCCTTTGATCCGGCAGTGGCGGGGGAGTATTCAACCTCTAACACGCCGGGCGCCACTATAAACATAGCACCTGTAAGCGTGCCGTATCGTTGGGACATAAGCAGTACTTTCTATACAATGGCTGACCTAGCCTGCCGTAAACCCCACGGGCGAGTTCAGCATTGACAGCTACAACGTACATCCCGGACACTTCAACGATGCTCCGCTGAGAATACGGGACGGAGAACCCTGAGCTCCACTTCATCCGATATCTGGGGAAAGGCTCCTTTCTTCAAAGGATGAACCTCCAAAAGTAGTGGGGTGGCGCCGGGTCCCGGCCGGATCCCGACTCCATGTTTGTTGCCGGGAATCCAAGCGCTGGCTGCCAAGCACGGAGTAGGTCGAGATTAACCGGACGAGGAAAGGTATGAAAGAGCCTCGCAAGCTGACACGGCCATCTGAAAGGTGCCAGATCTGTATTGATGCCTCTAATCTCATATAGAATTATCCTACACAAGGAATACCGGATTTCTGTTCGTCCTGTTGATGTTAAATGGCAAACCTGAATCCGTAACATGAACATTGGCCTAAAGCTGATACACCCCCTTCTCGCGTGAACTTCTTCTTATATACACCAAAGCCGCTGTCAACGTTTCGTGTTCCCCGTCCGAGGGTCTCTCTGATCTAGAAGTTCTTCCACATCCTGCGATGAACGGGCAATAGGAGCTCTCTTCTATGGCGCTACTTAAGCTCTAGATCTGCATTTCTTGGCTATGAACCAAGCTTATTGGCGGGTCGGAGGGTGCTGCACCAATCGGGTCTTTGCCATTTTCTCATGCAAAGACGATGATGTCCATCCGCCCGTTTCTAGAACATTTCATACAGTATGAATGGGTATGCGACCACGGATGTCATCTTGGATAACTTGAACATGGGTCTCCTAACACATATTCTATGATGGTTGTTACAAAATGAGTCGCTAATAGATATTGATAGCCTTACTTCGTCTCGATAAATAACAACTTTAACTTGCGATATGCCTGTGCTGTATCAGAGCTTCGTTGAGACACTACACCAAGCTGGGTACAATACGCAACTATCCCAAGCCAGTTCATGTCATAGGTAAGGTTAGGCACTATCATTGAACGGTTTCGCTCTGCCACATATCGTTTTGAATGCTATGCCGCAACAAATCCTGGACCAAAGTTTATATAGGCATTGAAGTTGGATCTAAAAAAAGTTTCATCATTTCAATGGACTGCTCCTTTTATCTTTAATTGTCTACTCTAATCTAAATCTAAGTTGCATATCGTCATAATCTGTCCAGTCTCACCAAAGCTCCCGCTAGTTAAGAAACCCCATCAAAATCATAAGTCTAATATAAAGAAACCACAACAAATTGCTGCCCTTTTTGGATATCTGTTATCAAGCAAATTCTTCAATCCTGCAATTCCAATTGCCCGCTTCAAGCAGAAATTATGGCCTCTCGTTTTAACACAACGCAAAGACGGGCCTACTGCACATGCTCCTTCTCCTCGGCCTTGGGAATCCGCACCAGCGTAGCCGTGATCACAGCCCCCGTCATGGCGCTGGCAAAGCCGAACCACCAGATGGCGCGCATGCCGTCGAGGCCGATGGAGCCGTCGGGCAGCTCGTCGACGCGGACGCCGATGCTGTCGCTGATGCTGGTGAAGATGGCGCTGGTCAGGTTCTGCACCGTGACCAGCAGACTGCCCGCCGACCCCTGGTAGCTACGCGGCACCGAGCTCGTGATGAAGATGGCCGCGGCAGCGAAGCTCATGTCGGGCCCCAGCGTCGCCAGCGCTACGCCCGGCATGCTCAGAGCCCAGTAAGTCGTCGAGGGCGTTTGGGGCAGGAAAAAGGCCGGGCCCAGGGCAAATGCCACCATGGACGCGGAGAGGATCCAGTGGCCCGGTAGAATGTGCAGGGTCTTGGACACGATAAAAGTTGCTAGTACGCCCACAATAGCGTTGGGCAGAAAGTACAGCGCCGTCGTGAGTGGCGAGACGTATTGGTACTTTTGCCAGAACTGAATGGCGTAAAATTGCCAGGCGCCATCTGTTGAATCGCGGTTAGTCTCCATCAACACTCAAAAAATACATCTGAGTTAACATCAGTCAACTTACTAAATCCGCCAAAACCGAGAAAGTAGGCAACCATCAACGCAGAGAAGCCAGGAGTTTTCCAGAGCGCATTTGGGATCAAGGGCCTCTTGACTCTACTCTCCACCATATAAAATGCGACAAACATGAGCACACCGGCAATAATCAGACTGTACGTGTACGGGTTCCACTTGGCCGAACTGCCTTGCGTGAGGCCAAACAGAAGCAGGCCGCAGCCGACGGAAGCCAGCAGCGCACCAAGATAGTCGAATTCTCGAAGTGTAGGAGCGTCGGCATCAGCAGCGTCCTTGGCTGGGCTGAGTGCAGGAATCGTAAACTGGGCAGCGACCGCGCACAGAGCGAGGAACATGGAAGTGCTGCCAAAGATCCACGGCAGGTGGGAAGCCAAGGCACCTCCCTGGATACAGCCGATCCAAAAGCCCAACGGCGCTCCGGCAGCCATCAAGCTGAAAACCTGCGTCTTGCGGATACCTGGGTTATACACACGACCCAAGATACTCATTGACGCCGAGACCAACACACCAACAGACAGGCCGCCCATGGCGCGGGCAACAAAGAAGAGAATCTTGAGCTGCGGCTTGATGGCCGCGGCCGCAATGGCGTTCCACATGGCCTGCCAGACGAAAGCCCCCACCATGAGCGGTTTCGGCGGCGCCAGGTCGGCAAAGGAGCCCGAGATGATGACGGACAGGCCGCTGGCCAGCAGCGAGGAGCCGACGAGCCAGGGGACCTGGGAGGCGGCGATGTCGAGGGCGTCGCGGAACTGCGACTGCGTCACCATGACGTGGCCGAGGGTCAGGCTGAAGATGACCTGGCCGGCCGTGTTGACGAGGACGAAGATGGCCTCGGCGAACAGGTTCTTGAGCTCGGGCGGGACGCCCTGGCGGTCGACGAAGCCGCCGTCCGCCGGGAGGCCAATGTGCGCCTCGCGGCCCGCCTGGCTGCGGACGCGGCCTAGTTCCAAAATCTGCTCGCCGGCGGTGTTGGTGGAAATCTGCTGGAGTTCGTGCTGTTCGTACGCCCGCGACTCGTTGAGCGCCGCCGCGAGGGCGTGGTGGTCAATCTCCTGCGTCTCCTTGCGGCCCAGCAGCGGATGCGGGGTGATGGCGCCCGACGGGAGACCGTTGGTCTCGATGCCCCAGGTAAAGGGAGTTTCCGTGCCCGAAGCTGGGCCGGGAGACTCTAGAGGAGACTCGAGGCCAAAGGGGCCGTGGTTTTCCTTGGTAGATGGGCGTGATGTCGCCATGGCGAGCGAATCTTTCACTGTATGTAACTACTATTATCTCGACAATTTACAATACAAATCTGGGGATTGGGGGGAATACCCATCTAAGCCCCGCGTTCTATGGTTCAAGTATGGATTCAAAATTGAATAAAAGGGCCGAAAAGACCTTTATATATATCAGAGCCCAATCTTGTGGCTGAGAAAATCATATATTGACCGCTTATCAGTTTATCCTACAGCTCACCTCACGAATCGCCTGAGGGTGGGTAAGAAGAAGTGGGCTCGTAACACCGAGGCCGGCGAAAATATTTCCAGTAGCATGACGCCATGGGGCGATTTGCCCTTTTGACAGTCAAACTTTGCCAGTCCAAGCTCATTTCCCGCGGCGAAAGAGAACTTGTCAGTGCGTGGTGGCATGGTAATATTAGATAAAAATTCTTCTCTTTCTCGTTGTATCTGTTTATAGGAAATTGTCGGCTATATTTCCCTGTTCGCTCTGGTGCGTTTCTTCTTATGACACCAATATCAGGTTTCTTCGCATAGTCTCTCATCAATTAGCGGGGACCAATCAGAAACAAGATTATGCACCACAATATGGTATAGTCGGGAAATGACGATCACTTGGAGCACGTATATCACGATCAAGTCAGGTTGTAATCTAAACACAATAGATATTTGTGACGAATGGAAAGTTTGCTTTAGTGCATCATTGAATGATCAGAGCTATCTAGCGTCTATTATGTTGCTCTATACCGCAGTATGATTACCGAATATCTTTTGCGGCTTTGACGAACTGGCGTATCCGATCTAGGTTCTGGACCCCATCAACCTCGACTCCGCTGCTCGTATCAACGCCAATGACATGTGAAGCTTCTACACCCAGACTTGCGATTGTCTCGGCGACGTTTTGTAGGATCCAGGCCGCCAGCCAGGATAACGCGCAGCTCGGAATCTTTTGCCAATTGCGCCTTGATATCAACAGAGTCCAACAGTTTACCCGAGCCAGAGCCCGAGTCCAGAAGTGGCACTGCATGGAAACCTCGAGCTCCTACTCCGGGCTCGCCTGGCAGGAACTTGCGGACGACAGGTACAGGTATCCGGTTGGCCCATTCGATAGGCTCATTTCCGTGGAGCTGCACAATGTCCAAATTATATCTCTTCTGAAGTTCAAGTACTTCTTCCAATGGTTGATTCATAAATACGCCTGCGATCAAAGGCCGGGTCCGACCTGGAGCTGTGACTTTCTGAGCGGCTGCAGCAAAGAAGTCTGTCGCAACGTTTGTCGAACTTGTCTGTTCCGTAGACGAAGAAGGGCGTGAAAAGCCATGCACAGCGCCGGAAATTGCTTTGGCTGCATCGTCACTGACAGTTCGCTTTCGCCCGGGCACGAGAATCATGCCGATCAAATCTGCTCCAGCTTCAGCAGCTGCAAGGGCAGCCTCGGGCGTTCGGGTTCCACAGACCTTGACGAGAAGAGGTTCGGACGAGGCCGATTTTGGCTCGACTTTTCCAGCGCAGAGCTGCTGAATGAATTCTGACGCATCAGGTGCGCGCATGATAGCCTCGCCAACGAGTACTGCATTGACGCCATCCCTGTGATTGGCAACCACGTCTTCATGAGTGTTGATGCCACTCAGTGCACAAATAACAGTCTCCTTTGGCACTAGGCTGCGCAGTCTGCTGGTCGTGCCCAGATCGACCTCAAAAGACTCCAGGTTACGGTTGTTGACGCCAATGGCCTTGGAGCCAAGCTCGACTGCAATCTTCATCTCTTCAGCGTTCTGCACCTCCACCAGTGGCTCCATGCCGAGCGACTGTGAGTATTTGTATAGTCTGGTCAGCAGCTCGACGTCCAACATCTTGACAATAAGCAAGACGGTATCGGCACCAGCCAGGCGGGCCTCCAAGATCTGGTACTCCTCGAATACGAATTCCTTGCGCAGAATGGCCGGGCGGTTTGGCATGGCGTTGAGTACTTGTCTTACAGCTCGGAGGTCTTCAATGCTGCCCTTGAACCATTCGGGCTCGGTCAAGACTGAGATGACACTAGCGCCTGCAAGAGCATACTTCTTTGCTTGCGTGGGAGCATTAATGTCGAGGGCAAAAATGCCTTTGGACGGTGATCCTCGCTTGATTTCGGCCATGAGGGACACATCAAAAGGCGTCTGGCGAAGACGCTCCACAAAGGGGATTGATGGGGGCGCAGCGTTGAGATCATATGCAGCTTGCAAATCCTCTGGTCTTTGCGAAGGGATCAACTTTTGAGCAGTCACGGCCTCCTTGCGCTTGGCATAAATCTGTTGAAGGATGTTGTTGCTCTTCTTGGGTGCTGCACTTGGAGCGGGGGCAGAGGTGCCATTGGTCTGCGCGTGTTGCTTGCGTTGATCATTCTCTGCCCAAGTGCCACCTTCCATGTGCAAGAAGTTCTTAAACATGGTTCGGCCATCGGCGGAAAGGATACTCTCCGGGTGGAATTGGACGGCCTCAATGGTGTACTCCTTATGCCTGACGCCCATGATGACACCCTTGGAACCGTCGTCCTTGGGAATCCAGGAGGTGACCTCAAGACATTCGGGAAGAGTGACGTGTGTGCCAGCCAAAGAATGATATCTCGTCACAGGCAGTCCTTGGGCCATGCCAGAGTAGACGCCCTTGGTATCGTGCGTCAATGGCGAAGTTTTTCCGTGAAGAATCTCTCCGGCAAACTCAACAGAACCGCCATAAACATCAAAGATGCATTGCCTGTATGCGATTGTAAGGAATACTGATCTGATCAGAGACGTGTACACGGCACTTACTGTCCCATGCAAACACCGAAAATGGGAATCTTGCCAGCGAAATGTCTAATGGCATCTCGACTAATACCAGAGTCGGTCTCTGGGTGACCCGGACCGGGGCTTATGACTAATTGGGTAGGATTCTTGGCAATGAGCTCGTCCAAGGTGATCTGGTCATTTCTGAAAACGGTGCATGTAGCGCCCTCGACAACGAGATACTGATAGACGTTCCAGGTAAAGGAGTCATAATTATCGATGAGGATCAAGTTGGACGCAGAAGCAACCCGTGGTGATGGATCGGGTTGGTGGGGTGAGTGATCAATCAGTTCTGGAGCCGCCATGACTCTAATTGTTCGTTGTCCAATTCAAGCAGGAAACTCTTGTTGCAGCGGATGTAGTTGCAAAAAATAAAAAGTATCCGAGGAATTGATCAGCGGACTTGGCAGAAATATAGGCAGAGTGAAGATGCAGTGCTGCCGTCCTTTCAGGCCAATATTCGTAGTAAGCACTTGACGTAGTAACTCTTGACGACTAAACGACTGAATCCTTTTTATGAGTCGGACGCCACCCCAGGGTTGAGACGAAAGGTGGCAGAAAATGCGGCATCGGGGAGAGCAGATAGTGGGGCTGACTTCTTAGATCTCACGTCTGTATGCGCTATGCTGTTTATGGCAAAGCGGTCAAGAGGTCGCTGTGAGCTACCAATTGAGAATACACGAGGCTGCCTGCTGTGTGCATGTACTGTACCTAGCAGACAGTCTGGTCACCTACAACGTATTGGATGAGCACCATACGCAGCTGACCGTAAGCTTTGAAATACAGTAGATATATTAACTAGACACGTACCTTTGATTGATCTGTTTGCTATTGGTTATTTTTGTTCTGTCAATCCACTGTTGAATGCAAGGCTGAGAATTCCCCGTGTCTGCCCAAGAGCTGTCTGATTGTGCAGGGATCCATCTTTTGGGGGAACCGCTCTATGGTTGATTTTCGTGCCTGAGCCAAGCGCCCAAGAAAAAAAAAGTCAGCGCGAGAAGCTCTTGAGTGCTGCTTTGGAGCTTGGACCGGGGTCTTGTGTACTGCTAGCTGCTGCACTGTTGATCTAACCTTCAAAAACAAAATACTGTACTAGGCGCTACCCGACTTCTAGCAACGCCGCGAATTCTTGCGAAGCTGCTTGTCCTAGAGTCTGCCTAAGCCCAACCAAGGATTCCCGAGGCAAGCTTCTGTCTTGTCTTTTGCCTGCACCAACCCAAGACAATCCGAAGACAAGAAGGGACAAAGATTTTCGAGGCACCTTTAGGCGACGCGACCTCGACCTCGACATATGGCCGCCGCCGCCGCCACTACCACCATCACCACATGAGTTTGTTGATGCACAAGGCTACGTGCATGGCCGGCAGTCTTCTGCAGCAATGGCACCACAGCTAGTCGACAAGATCTACTTGCCAGATCTCGAGCCCTGCTTGAAGGGCGAAACAATCGTGCTGTAAGTAGCAATCGCTTGATAAATCCAATCTCAACCGAGCTTGACAAATGCTGACCATGATTCTCCCTTTGCTACAGCTCATGGAGGCTCGTCGCATCCGCCCTTGCGGACACCACCGGACATCGCCAAGATAGTCAAGCTATCGTTGACTTCCTTACCAACCCGGCTGTTCAAGCCTTCTTTACCAAGCCTGGAACCGTCTTCGAGACCGTAAACAACGCCAATGACCCTCACAAGCAGGCTTTCGAAACACGGACCTCTGCCGTGCAGGTCACGCCCACGCCCAATGATACATATGATATCAAGACGATCAAGGATGACTCGACTTGGTTGAGCAAGAACGCGCGCATCAATCTTGTCGCAGCTCTACGGATTGTTGTCATTGAGTTTCAATCGCGCCCCCGAAGTCAGCTCACTGGGCCAATCTCGACTCAAGATGTCGCCAACCTACAAGAAGCCGCTGGCGCGACCAATGCGCAGGCTTCAAATATTTTGCCGGGTCTCAACCTTGCTGCTACCCGCGATGCTATCGAGCTTCAATCCGATTTCGACAAGGACGATGCTCGCAGACGTCGAATCTTCCAAACATACTTAGCGGAACGCCGATATTTTGCCATGACAACGGATCACCTATTTACATTGATGTTGCATGAACAGCTACCTTCATGCTCTGCGAATGACGCGACAAGAAGGATCAGGGACTCCTTTTTGGAGGCATACGGTCTAACGTCGCAAACGCCGTCAGCCGAAGGGCCTGCCAAAACCTATCATGCGTTGATAGCTCAGTACTTTACCTTGACGTCTGACAGCATCAAGACATGTGAGGACATCACATCTATTGCCGAAGATCAGAGCATTCTAGATGATGAGATGCAAATAGAATGGATGAAGACCTTCCTTACCGAGGCCATTCATGCCATGACTGTCTCTTTCCAATTATTGGATCTCTGCAGTCAAGTTCTGGTATCCCCCGAGCTGTTGAAGCAGTGGTTCCAGTTTGTTGGCGATACTTCATTCTTAGACGTACTGGGAACAGTTGAGGGTATCAGTCAACTAATCCCACCAGTGCAGTGCCTTGTCTCTGTCATCTCACTGACTCTGCTCAATCTTCCACGCATGATGGGTCACTTCTCGGGCGAGCAAGAAGTTGACAGCAGCATAGAGTATCTCGGCTACTCAGATGCTTTGCTTATGGTCCACGAGGTCATAATTAATGCGGTTGATCGAAATGTGGCCTCTGCACTACCCGTGGCTTTGGCCTGGGTACCAGTCTTGCACAGCATGTACGCATCATACCAACAACGCGCTGAACAACGAGATGCAATTCAAAATCAGAAAGCCATTGAGTCATATGACTCGGGAACGCAAATGATCCCAGGCGCTGGCAGAAGAAACTCAGCCGGCAGCATCACAACCATCGACAAGACTGGATACGATGACTTCCTCGCCATGACAAATATGGAAAGAGATATCCAACCTGCTCTCTTACTCGGGGCTGCCACTACCGGCGATGGTCTGGTGTATGAAATTATATCCGAAATGGCTCGATATCTAGGGTCTTCCGAGACAGCCATCTTTGCGTCTTCGGTTGGATCGCGGATGAGGATGTCGCTCATCAGTCTCCTCAAGTGTACCCACAGCTTTATTGGATACAAGGGGGAGCCTATCATGGCTTTGCTATCCCTGCTATCTGGAGGTGATGGTTACTGGCAATTGACGACGCCGAGCACTCTACTTCCCAAGGATGATATCATACTAAGAACTCTTGGTGACGAATTCACCCTCGAGAACTTTCTGCTTCAAGCTTTACAGCGTTTTCCGTACGAGTTTCTCCCATTCATCAGTTTCTGTCGACTATTGGCTTCAACGACGCACTCCACTGGCGAAAATCACGATGCCGTACTCAAGCTTCTCAAGAGAACACCGCACATTACTTTCGAGCTCCCAAACGATTTTAACGAGTATGAACTAGCTCAAGAGGATGAAGGCCTAAACGCGATGCGATTCTTGGATGACTTTCCCCTCTTTGAGGTGACTTCAAGCCGAAAACGCATTTCTGCAGAGGAGGACTCGTTCGTGATTCCCGCCGGCACATACGGTCGCTTCATGAGCGATTCGGGTAGGATTGTGTTGATGGAGTATGAGCATTCTACCCTGGCCCTGCTTGGCAAACGCCTGGCAGTGAATCTATCATCGAGCATATATCGACTCGAACTCGGAGTCTTGAGTGATGAAGAGGTCGCAGAGATCATCTCGCTTTTTGCAACTTTGATCCGTGTCGAGACTACTAAAGCGTCGAGAAGTGCAGACAAGGAAAATGTCACTGCGCCTGGACTTGCGATAGTAGCTGAGGCCAGTAGCGCCCTCAAACGCACCAAGGACATCATCTCTGTGGTTTGCGACATTCTTGATGTCTACCTCGAGAACGAGCCGGATAGCGCCATGCTGTCTATTGTTACAGCATGTCTTCAGTTCCTCCATGCCATTGTGCCATTACAGCCGGGTCGAGTCTGGTCGTATATTGGTCGCTGTGCACTATTGAGTAATGAGTCACGAGGAGGTCGTCTTTCGCGGTTGACAGGCACACTGGAACTGTCGAATGAGCAGTACGATTTCCTGATTACTTCAACAAGGCTATTTGACACCCTCGTGGATAGTGCCATGAGCAGTTCGGTACAAAGGAAAACACCAACCAAGGCCAACACTAGGCAGCAAGGCTTTGACAATGTTTGGCTGGGAGTATCAGATAAGCTGATTACTCAAGTCACTTTTGCCATATCTCAAGCTTCCGTGGACATTTTGGAAAGCTCCTCGACATGGCGATTCTCGTCTGAACTACAACGCACAGTACTCATTCGGGATCTCATCCCTATTCTAAACAAGTTCATTGTACACACATATAGCATGGGCGAATTGACCAGCAAGAAGAAACTCACCGCTTCTCTGGAAATGGCTGCCAAATATGTAATTGACAGTTTCCTGGCGCCGTCGTCGGGAAGTCTGCGTATTCAGCCACTGTTGGCCACCCTTGCGGTTGCTGTTCATTGGCCAGGCACAACGGTTTATGCAAATGGACTCAAGGCTCTGAGCGACCGGACCATTGCAGTCCTGCAACTGGCTACAACCTTGGTCAGAGTTGCAAACCTCTTTGAACAGTCATCAACGACGATAGAGCTGCAACTTTTCAAGGCCAGCCCATTCATTGCCCGCGTTTGTGCATCCCACGAAGGATTCCGGGGACCAGCAATCTCACTTCTGGAAGCACTTGTCGTCAGCGCTGGAGAAGCCACCGGAGAGCCTCCATCACTACTTGGATATCTGGGACCACAAACCTCGAGATCATTCCTGCAACTGCTTTCATCTCTGGACAAACCATTCAATCAAACGGCAGAAGTGAGCATTGTTTGGCGTTTCTTTTCGACCATTGTGCGGAACCGACAACAATGGATGGCCAACTGCCTTCTAACGGGTAAAACACCGCGCGATGCAAGAAACGGTCATGACAAGGCCTCTCAGCCATCATCAAATTCTGTCCTACTTTCCGCCCTAGACCGACTCTCCTCCATCTCTTCCATTCCCCCGGCTGAAGCACTGTCGATACTCGACTTCATCACATCAGCTCAAAACTATTGGCCGTGGACCATTTTCAATATGCAGAAGAACACGGCCTTTATGACAGCTCTCCGAAGCTATGTTAAGGACCTCAAGTCCTCCAATGTGACTTCCAAAGCAAATATGCTGCAAGCTTGTGATGAAGCTCGCCTAGCTGCTTATATTGCTGAGACTTTTGCCATGCAGCTATTCCACCTTCGTCAAATGGGTCAAGCCGACAGCTTGGCTAAAGACCTTGCACAAGACCTTGACTACTTCCTTAGGGAAGGTGTGCTAGTGTCGGGCTACAACGACTCTCTACACGCCAACTTTGCTAGGAATTTTGACAACAAGTACACGGGTTGCAGCCTCAGCGAGTTTAAGCGCACGCTGCTAGAACCTCGTTCCCTTGGCAATGAATACTACTATGCTCTGAATTATGCCGACACCATGTTGAGATTCGACAATGGATGGTCAGGAGTTCGAGGCAATGGCTTCAAGAGCGAAATGGAGAAGGCAAATGCGAATCTGTCCCTCGTAGATGCTCAAATTGTAAGTTTATTCAAATCTCACCCTGCTTCCTGTGAATGTCTGACTAATCCTCTGGCAGGCTCTATTCCATGCATGGGAATTCCTACTGCTAGAGCTCAGTCACTGCCTCCCCAATAGCGACACTCTCAAGAAGCAAACCCTGCAAGTCGCTGAGCAGTGTCTTGAGGCCAACAAAGCGACGCAAGGACACGAACAAATTTTTGAGAGGCTCACCGAATCCCGAGTCAATCTTGCACTCTTGCTTGTGCAAAGGGTCGCTGACAACACCCCGTCTGCCGCAGACGTGGCGCAATTGTTGAATGCGCTATGGTCAACAGTCAGCATCATCAAAGAGCCATATCAGTCGGAAAGCATCTCGCTGTATCGAACGCTTCTCAAGCTCCTCTACGTAACATTGCGAGCGCAAGTCAAGGCTTCGGATCCAAAGTTGACACAGAGCGTTGCTCAAAAGCGTGCTCTCAACGACTCCTCATCGAATGTCTCTCAGACGGTACTTGGAATTTTGGACGGTGTCGTAGCAAAGGGCTTTCGCACTTTGGTATCACTGATTCACGATTCTGATGCCTCCGTCTACCCCGAGGACATTGCCATTTTAAATGCTATTTTGCAAGCCTGTCTCTGCGTTCCTGGCATTAGCCAGAATCAGACACAGATAGTCAACATCATGGCTGCCCATGATGCTGTGCATGTCGCGGTCTCATTGTTCTCCTGGGCTGATAAGCTAGCAGAAAAGGGAGACCCAGTCTATGGTGAATTGTCACTCATCTTCTTGCTCGAATTATCGGCATTGCCCGTGGTTGCAGAGCAACTGGCTTGTGATGGACTCTTGAACAACCTGACCTCGGCATCTCTGGCAAACTACATCAACCGACCCAATGTTTCGCCGTTTGCAGACTCTGTAGGACCACAACGGTGTTACAGTATCTGGGCCAAGGGTATTGTGCCATTGCTTCTCAACGTGTTGACAGCACTGGGCCCAACAATTGCACCCGAGGTTGCCTATGTCCTGAACCAGTTCCCGAATCTGATGGGTGCCAGTATAGAACGCTTTGAGGCGCCGGGAGTAAGCCGCACGCAGATTGAACGCAGCAAGTCGTCGTACATAACGCTTCTCGCTGTCTCGGAGATGCACGACCTGGCCCTGCTGACACGGGTCCTTGGCGCTTTGCGTGCAAACAACGTCCGGGATATCCCAGAGGTGGAATGGGATGGGGCTAGTGCCCTCGAGAATGTAGAATTCTGGCTTGGAAGCCGCAAGATTCTCCGAGAGAGACTAGTGCCACTGGGACAGAGAGAAATCGAATGGAAAGGCAGCAAACCGACAGAAATCGGCAAGGCTCGAGGTTATGAGAGCCGCCTGGAAGAAAAGGTCGTTGAGCAGTTGGAAGGAGTGAGGGCTGTACTTGGTGAAGAGCTCGAGTAATGAAGAAGGACGTATAGTGCGTCCCTGTTACAGAACATGGATAGACACTTTAAAGTTTGTGAAGCGCTTTAGTAGAATCATGACGGTGACGAGTTTCGACGCTTGCTTGCACTGCCAATATACACCAGCCCGGGTATACGGGGAGTTTTGAGGCGTCACTTCGATCTAGGAAAACGGAAACCTGGGCTGTTGAGAAAGTTTGTCATTTACATTTTTGCGAAACCGAGTCTTTACATGCAATTGGGTATGGAAATCGTCATTTTGTCATGAACAGAGGTGAAATTTTCTCTTGGTATGCACTTTCCTGCTGCATCCACAGCTGTCCTCTAATATACAAATATACACAAGGTAGATCAATGGGATCGCCTCTCATACTGTCTGTCTGTCTGCAAGCTGAATAAGTAACATCACCTCTTATTGATGACGATGAACTCATTAAAGCAAGCCGGTCATCGTCTCTCTCAGATCCTTGTTCCATGTTGTACACATCATCCATCGTCTTTGACACCAAGATATAGGTATTATCGTTGTTCACAAGGCGCCGCAAGAGACCATTCCGTCGGGAGTGTTGGTCCAACTATGTTCTCTCCCACTTTCGTTTTTCCAAAGTTTTCAATGGTCGTAATAGTTTACCGACCCCCCTGCTGGGCGAGCTGGGCATTGTGCTCGGCAAAGCGCTCGCTCAGGCGCTGGGACTGGGCCATTTGCTTCTGGACGCACCGCGTGATGCAGCCCGTCTCGCGGTTCGACAGGGATTTGGAGGTGAAGTCGTCGACGCACGATACGAAGCAGTGGTCTACGAGGTTGCCAAAGATCTGTCGTGTCGAAGATACATGGTTAGTTAGATGTTCTTTCCCATATAGTCAAGAAAAGTGCCCGTGTTGCATTTCGAGTTTGGCTCATTGGCATCGAGGAGTAATGGGGACCGCTGGGAATTGTTGTAGTGCATTAGATGTCCAACGTACGTTCATGAAATCCTTCATTTGACGCTTCTGGAGGCGTTGCTCGAGCGTGCGCTGCTCGGCGGCTGTGAGTCTGCGGATTTGATGTTCATGTCAGCGCATGCATTTGGAGATGGTCTGGATTGATCCCGTGATCCGAGCAATGATTTTGACATACCCCATACCATCCATCTTGAAGGTGGTTGTTTGATTATATATGCGGCTAGGGTGTGGTTGTTTGGAGGTTGTGTTTGGAAATGGAGGTTTGGTCGCTGGTTTCTGGTTTGTTCAAAGTTGGGTTATGATGCTATTGCATGGGCGCTGCAGCTTGGCCTACTCTCTCAGCTCTCTCATCAGAGAGACTCTCTTTTTCCGGAGCTAACCTTTAGCACCAGCCAGTCGCCCCGGCTAAAGCTTGCTTGCCGTATGCCGATAACGATAAGAGAAAAAGCACCCGGAGCCCGGTCTTTCCTTTGAGCCGCCGCGCCAGAAACAACGCCCAGAGAGTCCAGAGAGTCCCTAAAAAGTCAGCTAGGTACAGGTTACAGTCATTGGCTGCAGTGGACAACACTGAACCCTTCTCCCCCGGCAGTGCGACCCACCGCGGGGGATTCTCGCTCTGACCGCCCGCCCGCTTTGCCCATAATTTTTTATGGGCAATTCGGCAGGATGAAAAAAAAAAAAGTTCATATCGATAGGCGGGCTGATTCGACGATAGTAGAAGCAGCATATCGAGCTGGGACAAATCCAATCCAACCAACGAACTTATCGCCAGTTTCTTGACCAATCTTGACTGGATTTTTCTCCTGGCCCAGCGAATCTTGATTTTACTCATTTGTTATTCAACGACGAATAATTTCACTTCTGCAAATACAACAAATAACCACACATCCACACAAATACCGTCAAGATGCCCAAGTCGAAGCGCAACAGAGTGGTCCACATGACCCAGGTGGCCAAGAAGACGCGCGAGCACAAGGACAAGCTGTTTGAGAACATTCGCGAGGTCGTCCCCAACTACCAACATGTATTCATTATCAGCGTCGAGAACATGCGCAACACACACATTCAGCAGGTGCGGCAAGAACTGTCAGACTCTCGGTACGTTTTACCTTGTACTCTCTCCTGCCATTTACCCAGAGACGGTTTGCCGTACTGTCAAGAATACGAAAGAAGGAGAAAACAATTCTAACATGTTTATCTTCACAGCATCTTCCTCGGCAAAACCACCCTCATGGCTCGCGCGCTGGGCAAGACGCCCGAGGAGGCCATCGTGGACAACATTGACAAGCTGTCGCCGCACATGCAAGGGACCGTGGGCCTGCTGCTGACGAACCGGGACCCCGAGGCCGTGCTGACGTACCTGGCCTCGCTCAACTTTGCCGACTTTGCGCGCGCGGGCACCGTCGCGAGC